>OY987315.1:12936079-13237756 GCA_963920655.1 Geranium rotundifolium
AACGAATTCTCACTGCATACAATTAGAGGATCACGATAACTCAAGATTAAACAATCTTGACTCAAGCCACAATTACAAGAAAAAGTAGAGAAACTTCACCGAATTGGTGACACACGATCAAATTACTCGAACCTCTAAATGCAAATTCCAACGGTCAGAACATAGTACCACGTCTCCCAAACACCCTTTCCAGAAATCAGCACGATCCAACGGTGAATCGACCTCCAATCGGACTCAAGAATCTTACTTGTCGACCTTGAGGGCAGCAGAAAAATCTGCACGAATTTCACTCCATTCCTCTCTTGAATTTGTCTTACATCCTTCTCTCTATTGCCTCCTATTTATAGGAAAGCAATACGGGTTCATTCTCAATGTTGGATACCAATCACATGGGCTTTGGGCCTCCACTTATTTAATAAACACCCAAAAAATCTCTCCCTTATTCAACTAAGTGGAGGGCATCACCATCCCAACTATCTTACGACAAACCTCAATGTTCTCCCTTGGTAAGACATTCGTGAACATATCGGAAACATTATCATCTGTGTGGATTTTCTCAATCTCAAACAACTTGTCTTCAAGTTCATCTCTAAACCAATGGTATCTCACATCAATATGTTTCGACTTTGCATGAAACGTAGAATTCTTACTCAAGTGAATTGCGCTTTGGTTATCACAATAAACCACATAGCACTGCTGCTTGTAATTGAGCTCCCCTATGAATCTCTTCATCCACAACAACTCTTTACATGTTTTAGTTGTTGCGATATATTCAGTTTATATAGAAGAAAGTGCAACACAATTTTGTAGCCTTGACTGCAAAGAAACTGATCCACCTACAAATATCATTAAATAACCTGAGGTGGATTTTCTGCTATCAACATCTCCTGCCATATCTGAATCAGAGTAACTAACCAACATTGGTTCTCCACTTCCAAAAGTGAGTATGTAATTAGTGGTATCTCGAAGATATCTCATAATCCATTTGACTGCATCTCAATGCTCTCTACCCGGATTTGATAGAAAACGGCTCACAACACCAACTACATGAGCTACGTCAGACCTTGTACACGCCATTTCGTACATTAAACTTTCTACTACTAAGGCATATGAAACTATATACATGTTGTCCATCTCCTTCTCAGTAGAAGGGCTCTTTCGTGTGCTTAGATTAAAGTGAGTAGCAAGAGGAGAGCTTACCACTTTAGCCTTCTCCATATTAAACCTTTGCAACATCTTTTCAATATATCGCTCTTGTGACATATGCAACTTTTTCGCAACTCTATCGCGAGTAATTCGGATGCCAAGAATAGTCTTCGCAGGACCCAAGTCTTTCGTTGAAAAAATCAGACTCAACTGTTTCTTCAATCTCTCAACTCCAGAGATATTCTTGCCAACAATTAGCATATCATCAACATATAGCAATAGTATGATAAAACCACCAGCAGGGAATTTTTTGCACAAAAACACAGAGGTCATATTTCGTCTTCTGGTATTCTTGCTCACCCATAACTAACTCAAACTTCTTGAACCACTACCTTGGTGCTTGCTTCAAACCATACAGACTTTTCTGAAGCTTGTACACATAGTCCTCTTTTCTCTTTACTTTGAAACCCTCTGGTTGCTCCATATAAATCTCCTTATCTAATTCACCATGGTGAAATGCAGTTTTCACATCCATCTGCTCAACCTGCAAATTAAGACTAGCTGCTAAACCAAGAACTACCCGAATGATTGACATCTTAACAACAGGAGAAAATATTTCATCAAAGTCAATCTAGTCAGTTATAAATTGCGGAGCACTTTCTTCAAATTTCGCAATATCTTTCGTTTCCTGATTCTCCATAAATACCGCATTGCGGCTTCTGATAAGTTTCTTCTGCACCGGATCATAAAATCTATACCCAAACTCATCCTCACCAAGACCAATGAATACACACAGTCTAGTCTTCATATCAAGCTTAGATCTTTCATCCTTTGGAACATGCACATATTCCTTGCATCCAAATACCTTCAAGTGATTATAGGAGACATATTTACTTGTCCAAACTCCATTTGGAACATCAAACTCAAGAGGCACACACGGTGTGAGATTCAACACATGAACCACTGTATTCAAAGCCTCACCCCAAAAGCATCTTGGTAACCCTACTTGTGAAAGTAAACATCTCGTCCTTTAAATAAGCGTTCTGTTCATCCTCTCAGCTAACCCATTTAGCTGAGGCGTCTTTGGAGGTGTCCTTTGATGTTGAATGTGTTGCTACGTTTAATAGTTGGCATGATTTTTTAGCGCAAAAGTAAAAAGTCGAGCAACATGTTGCATGACGTGTGGAGCGTCTTGTTACAAGACAGATTAGGAAAGAACTGAAAGCTTTCCTATTTCGACAAAGCTTGGAGCGAAAGGAAAAAGACGCCACGAAGACTTGGAGCGCAAGAGAGTGACGTCGACAAATCAGACGACTTCCAGATGGCAGTTACACGTCAGCGAAAGGCGGCAACTATACTTGCCTGATTTATTCAGGAAGTCAGAACATGCAAGACGACTTCCAGCTGTCATGGAAGGCGGCAACAACTTGTCTGACTTTCCTGTTCCGAATCTAGGAGGGATTAGGAATGTGATCTGCTATAAAAAGCCCTTGACTTCCCATTAGCAGATCATCCGTTCTTGTTCTAACACCTGCAAGATTTCTCAGAGCTCTTAACCATGCACCATCGCGTGTTGAGAGGTTGATGAATATTCGCTAAGAACGGACCTTTTGCTCCGATCAAACCTTGAGTCGCGAAGACTAAGTGTTTGGGTCAGTTAGGGTTTTTGTTTGTGATTGAAGATTCACAACTCCGTCCAAAAAGACAACGACACCGAGCATGGACTTGCTCGAAGGGTGGAATTGAGGGAATCTCAAAGACAGGGGGAAAGGCTCCGGGTCGAGGTGATTCACGGTGAGATCTATAGTAGTTTAGGACAATAGCTTGTGTGATAGCTAGTTGGGCTTGAAGTTGTACTATTAACTACCTGATAGTGAAAAACCTTTCCACTGGCAAAGTGCCCCCAGACGTAGGTGCGGAGTCACCGAACTGGGTAATCATCTCTGGTGTCGTGATTATTATCTGTCTATTACTTTGCTTACTGTTTCCACAAGAAGTCGATACACAAGTTAAAGACTTTGTGTTCGACTTCCTGTCTTGGCTACGATTCAGAATTTCAATTGGTATCAGAGGAGGCACCTTAATCTCTTAGGTGATTTTCCTGCAAAAATCTGAGTAGCTAATATGGATTCGAAGGAAGGAGGATCTGTCAATCGTCCGCCGGTACTCGACGGAACAAACTATGGATATTGAAAAGCACGAATGTGTGCCTTCTTGAAGTCCCTCGACAGCAAAACCTGGAAGTCTATCATCAATGGATGGGAGGAACCTTACTATGCTGATGCACATAGAAATCAAACGAGCATCAAACCAGAAAAGAAGTGGAGCATGGAAGAAGATGAAGCTGCCCTCGGTAATTCTCGTGCACACAATGCTATTTTTAATGGAGTAGATAAGAATGTGTTTCGACTCATCAACACATGCACAAGTGCCAAAATTACCTGGGACACGCTTGCTGTTGCTTACGAGGGTACTTCAAAAGTCAAAGAGCAGAAGTTACAGTACCTCACGACTAACTTTGAGGCTTTGACCATGAATGACGACGAGACTATTGCGGAGTTTAATGTGCGCATAAAGGATCTGGCCAATGAATCATATTCACTTGGCAAGCCGATGACCGATGAGGACTTGGTTAGAAAAACACTGAGAGCCTTAAGTCCCAGATTCAAAATGAAGATCACCGCCATCGAAGAAGTCCATGACTTGAAAACACTGAAGTTTGATGAACTCATGGGCTCACTAATGACTTTCGAGCTCTCCCTACCTCTTATTGAGAAGAAACATAAAGGTGTGGCTTTCAAAAGTTCTAATCAGAAGAACTCAACACACTCTGAGTCGGATAGTGACATCGAGGAAACTATCGCCATGCTGGCCAAAAACTACAACAGAGTCATGAAGAGATTTGGCCAGATGACAGGAAGAAAAGTCACCCGAGAAGTCAAAGACAAGCCACTACACAAGTTTCAGAAGCTCGAAAACACAGCCAACGATGGAGGGGGAGGAGAACGATCAGGTAAAGGAGCACAGTGTTTTGAATGTGAGGGGTAAGGACATATGCAGAGAGAATGTCCCAACTTCCTAAAGAAACAGAAGAAGGGATTCATTGCCTCTCTAACTGATGATGAAGATGAGGAAGACAGTGACCTTGAGCATACAAGTAACTATGTGGCTTTCACTTCCTCCACAATAGATCAACCAGCTGAAAGCTCAAAGAAGTATAACTCTGATGATGAGCTATCCGATGAGACTCTCAACAACGCTTACAACGAATGGTATGTCAAGTGGCTTGAAGACTCTCAGGTAATCGAAAAACAAAACGCTCTCGTTCTTACTCTTAATGAAGACAAGTCAAGACTTCTTGAGACGACTATTGATCTCAAAAAGGAAGTTGCTCGACTAAAAGGCGAGTTAGAACAGGACACCAAGTCTGTAAAGATGATGAATCCAAGTACTGACACTCTGGACCAAATACTTTCGATCGGGAAACCATCAAGGAATATGGAAGGTCTTGGATATTCAAAAGAAGTCTTATCATCGCGCACCATCTTCGTTCCTCAGAAGTCTGTCTCGCCAGAAGTCTCCTAACTTCACGGCTGACCAAGCGACCAAAAAGCCCTCTACCCTGGCTGCTTCAAAAACCCAAACAAAAAAACACAACTGGGTTTGTCATCACTGTGGACGAAGAGGACATATTTGACCCTTCTGCTATCAGCTATATGGGAAGAGCTCGGTCAAGAAAAGGACCACCATCAAGAAAAGCCAATCTCAGAAGGAATGGCGAGTCAAAGAGGTCAACTATCAAGCTAACATCGCGTACACCGCTTTAAAGGCCTCAACCAGCAACGATTGGTACTTCGATAGTGGATCATCTCGACATATGACGGGTAATAGCTCTTTCTTGGTCACTTTAATACCATGCACAAATAGCTTCGTCACTTTTGGAGATGGAGTAAAAGCTAGAGTGCTCGGGAAAGGAAAACTCAATCTTCCCAACTCTCCATGTCTGAAAGAAGCTCTGCTAGTAGAAGGCCTCACAGCAAACCTCATCAGCATAAGCCAGATATGTGATTTAGATCTGGATGTCCACTTCACTCGCGACAAGTGCTCGGTCAAAGACGAACAACAGAAGGAAGTCATGATAGGCCACAGGTCCCTTGACAACTGTTATCTATAGTCTCCAACAGTTAGTACCTTGCCAACCAAGTGCCTTTTATCCAAAGCTCAAGAGACAAAACTATGGCATCAAAAACTTGGACACATCAATTTGAGGAGTATGCAAAAGATTCTCTCTGAAAAGGCTATCATCGGAGTTCCCAACCTCAAGATCATTGAAGGAAAAATCTGTGGAGAATGCCAAATTGGGAAACAAGTCAAGACGTCGCACAAGAAGGTACAACATCTTACTACTTCTCGTGTTCTAGAACTTTTTCATGTTGACCTTATGGGACCCATACAAGTAGAAAGTCTAGGAGGGAAGAAGTACATATTTGTATGTGTAGACGACTTCTCGAGGTACACCTGGGTAGACTTTATTCGAGAAAAGTAAGATACCTTCATAGTCTTTGAAGCCTTATGTCGAAGAGTTCAACGAGAAAAAGGAGAAGTCATTGGGAAAGTCGTCCGACTTCGGAGTGATCATGGAAAGGAGTTTGAGAACATCAGCTTCGCAAACTTTTGTGATGCTGAAGGAATTGCCCACGAATTTTCTGCTCCCATCACTCCTCAGCAAAACGGGATCGTTGAAAGAAAGAATCGCACTCTTCAAGAGATGGCAAGAGTCATGATGTTAGCCAAAGACATCCCGCAAATACTTCCATGTCTTTGGATCAGTCTGCTACATACTCGCAGATAGGGAATCTCGACGCAAATTGGATCCTAAAAGCGACGAAGGCATCTTCCTCGGATACTCCAGAAATAGTCGGGCTTTTCGTGTATTCAACAAACGCACCTGGACTATCATGGAATCCATCAATGTCGTGATTGATGACGATAACGAGCAATCAAGTGACGAGGACGAAGAAGTCCTGAATCTCTCAGGAGAAGTCAGACCAGAAGTCAAGGACGATGAGCGCAACAAAGAGTCTAAAGACGAAAGCCAAATCATCCCGGATGAAGAGGCAACTCCTACAAGGCAAAAAGCTCCGTCAAGAAGAATTCAGAAGTATCATCCACCCCAGGATGTGATTGGAGATATTAATGAAGGAGTTCGAACTCGACAAAAGGCATCTCTTGACCACCAAGAACTGATAGGTAACATGTGCTTTATTTCCAAAATTGAGCCAAAGAATATACAAGAGGCCATCAATGACGAATACTGGGTCTGCGCGATGCAAGAAGAATTGGTTCAGTTTGCAAGGAATGAAGTCTGGGAACTTGTACCCAAACCTGACAATGTCAATATCATCGGGACAAAATGAATATTCAAAAACAAGTCTGACGAGCAAGGAAACATCACTCGAAACAAAGCGAGACTGGTGGCTCAAGGGTACACACAAGTCGAAGAAGTCGACTTTGAAGAAACCTTTGCTCCAGTAGCCAGACTGGAAGCCATACGACTTCTTCTCGGCATCGCATGTCATCTGCGCTTCAAACTCTATCAGATGGATGTAAAGAGTGCCTTCCTTAATGGAAATCTAAACGAAGAAGTCTATGTAGCTCAACCAAAGGGATTCGAAGACCATGACTCTCCGCACCATGTCTACAAGCTAAAGAAAGCTCTCTACGGTCTCAAACAAGCTCCACGAGCATGGTATGAACGTCTTACCCAATTCCTTATACAGAATGGCTATATTCGAGGGGGAGTAGACAAAACTCTCTTTGTGAAGAAGGAAGGAAAGGACATCATGATTGCTCAAATATATGTCGACGACATTGTATTTGGAGGGAGGTCAGACAAGATGGTGGAACGCTTCGTTCAACACATGCAGTCTGAATTTGAGATGAGTATGGTCGGTGAGCTCACATATTTCCTAGGCTTCCAGATCAAGCAGATGTCAGATGAAATATTTATCTCCCAGAGAAAATACGCAAAGAACATTGTCAAGAAGTTCGGGTTAGAAAAGGCTTCGCACAAAAGGACTCCTCTATTGCCACACATGACAAGTGCACGAAGGACGAGATGGGAGAACCAATTGATCAAAGTCTTTATCGAAGCATAATAGGAAGTCTCCTCTATTTGACAGCAAGTCAACCCGACATTGCTTATTCTGTGGGAGTCTGTGCTAGATATCAAGCCAATCCAAAAGTCAGTACTTGGCTCATGCAAAGAGGATCATAAGTTACATCTCAGGAACCTCTGAATTGGGATTACTATATTCCTTTGATACCTCTCCTACTCTGGTTGGATATTGTGATGCTGACTGGGCGGGAAGCACACCAGATCGAAGAAGCACCTCTGGAGGTTGTTTCTACCTAGGGAACAACCTTGTATCATGGTTTAGCAAAAAGCAAAATTGTATTGCTTTGTCTACTGCTGAGTCCGAATATATCGCAGCTGGAAGTAGTTGTACTCAGCTTCTTTGGATGAAACAAATGTTGGCAGAATATGAAGTCAAGCAAGAAGTCATGACTTTGTTCTATGACAACATCAGTGCAATCAACATCTCGAAGAACCCAGTGCAGCATAGCAAGACAAAGCATATTGACATCAGGCACCACTTTATTCGAGAGCTTGTAGAAGACAAGAAAATAAAGCTCGAATACCTACCCACTGAGAAACAAGTCGCTGACATCTTTACAAAAGCATTAGATGCTAAAAGGTTTGAAAGTCTGAAGTCAAGCAAGAAGAGGAAGAGCTTTTAGTTGATTTTACTCTTTCTCTCGATCAGGACCAAACAGGGTCCACAAAATCAAGCCGGGCCCAAATCCTTTTATCAAAAGCCCGTTAGTCCTTTATGAATTTTGGGAATGATTACGATCTGACTATCCACCTATCAGAAATCATTCTGTTCAACTCCCACAGACTATGCACCTTCTCCTCCATTTGAAATCGCTAGGGTTTGGCAGATCAAAAATTTTAGCAAAGAATCTGCTCACTCCCCACAAAGAACGAATCCTAGCTAAATGGTTGGTACTCGAAGCGGGCGAATACCATCTGCCTCAAAAGTACTTCGAGCAAAAATGAGGGCAAAAGTCATTGCCAAGAAATTATCTGCCTCCAAATCGACTAGAACCAAGCATGAGTAAGGATCCGAGGAGGAAGAGGCTTAGGGGAAACTTCGGCAGCACCTCAGGAAGTAACAAGCTCGCCCCCATCTGTCACACCGGAAGACACAATCCCCGTCGTTGAGAAGAACGACGCTCAAGCCGGTTCTGCGAACATTGATGGAGAAGCTTATCTCTCGACTCCGACTCCAACACAAGGTAAATCTACTATTCTCTCTGAAGAAAGCCTGCCTGTAGAGGGATTAGAAACCCTTGTTCCTGAAGTTCACGGCACTGGCTCCGAGCACCAACCTAGCCTCTCTAAATCGACACACACACCAGAGAAGTCCCCTTTAAACGAGGACTTACAAAAGGAAGAAAGTTCCCATGTCACCCCAAACAGTAATTCAGAGCGTGATGAAAATCCTGAAGCCATTCCAGAAGTCACTCAACTTCTAAAGGAACCTGCCAAAGAAAGTGTCGATATTGAAAACATGGAAAAGGAAGAAGTTGTGCCCAAAAGGGCTGAAAGAAGGAAGCTACCAACCCGAAGGTTGGTTGATGAAGAAGAAGAAACTCAAGCTCAGAGAAGATTGACCCCGAAAAGGAAAGCAACAGAAAAAGGAGAAGCTTCGGCGTCCAAACAGCCGAAGAAGTCAAGAAAGAAGTCATTGACCAGTGCAGTAACCATTGTCCCGGAAGAAGAAGAATCCGAAGAAGAAGAATCCGAAGAAGAAGGCACCCAAATTGTGCCACCACAGGTGAAGAAGAAATTAGGAGGGCAGAAACTTCCCAAGTATGCACCGAAGGCACCCACAGACAACGTCTCTTTCCATTCTGTAGACAATGCCGTTAAGTGGCAGTATGTCTATCAACGGAAGATCTACCCTGAAAGAGAACTCTCCACAGAAGCACAAGGGATAAATGCGATTGTAGAGCTTATCTCTAGAGCTGGCCTAACCAACACGGTCATCAATATTGGGCCATTCTACCCAACTTTGGTCAAGGAGTTTGTTGTCAACCTATCAAGCGAGTTCGATGAACCCGAAGATGCTGAATACCGAAAGGTGTTTGTCCGGGGAGAATGCTTTGAAATCTCTGTCTCTATCATCAACACCTATCTGGGCAGAGATGACCCAGAAGTCACTCCGGAAGTCCCGCACTTGGACAAAGTAGCGGTCGAAATAACCGGAGGACGTAGGAAGGGCTGGCCAGTCAAGGACACCATTGCGACAACCGAGCTCACGGCAAAATATTCTATTCTCTACCGCATCGGTCTGGCTAACTGGGCACCCTCTATGCATGGGTCAAGCATCAAAACAGAGCTGGCAAAACTCATTTACCAAATAGGTACGCAGTCTCCCATTGATTTTGGCGCTTACATTACTGACCATCTAGTTAAGCACGCCAAATCATGTGCAATCAAACTTCCAATCGGGTTTCCTTCGCTAATCACCGGTATCCTTCTCCAACAATGTCCCAACATTGTTCGAGAATCGGATATTCCGGGTAAAAAGCCACTGCCTCTAGCCATCAATCTCAAGAACTTTGAAGGACAGTAGTTGAAGGACCTTGGACTTCCTATGGCCAAAACTCCAGGAGCTGGATCAAGCTCTCGACCATCAGGACCAATTGGCGCTAGGATGGAGGAAGAACTAGTGGAAGTGATTGCCGATCTGAAGAAGTCAATTGCCGCGCTCTCAACTCGCAAAGTCGCCTGTGAAGTCCTTCTGGAAGACCTCCAATCTACTGCTGCTGCTGCTACTGCTGATGTTCCTGCTGAAGAAGAAGATAACGACTCCACATCGTGTTAGTAATTCTCTGAAATTTACTATGATAACTCTGTCCCACACACACTATTAAATTCTCGGGGTTTGTCCGAGTTACTTTCCGTACACTGTGACTATTTTTTTTGGATATTTCTCTTGATTGAGCTGGATTTGAGCTCATGTTTGAGCCGTTTATTTGCTCATGGTGTGAGCTATTTCTCTTTTACCCTGCTGTTTATACAAATCTAGGTTATGAGATTGCCTTTGGCAATATTTTTTGACAAACAGGGGGAGATATGTGATACGACGCCAGAAGTTACGCCAACGCCAGAAGTCGCGCGCCGAAAAGATGTACATAGAAGTCGCCGCTCAAAAAGTTAAGCTCCAGAAGCTGCTCCAGAAGATAAACTAGAAGCTGCACAAGAAGTCGAATCGGAAGTCACGAAACTTGCTGTGTGCGTAACTGCCTCAAGGTGACGACGATGAGCCTGCTTGGAGTAAAGAAGTCACATCACTTGTTGTGCGTAACTGCCACAAGAAAAGTCACTTGCTGTGCGTAACTGCCACAAGATGACGATGGGCTTACAAAAGGGTGTTTGCCTAAAAAATTGCCAAAGGGGGAGATTGTTGCTACGTTTAATAGTTGGCATGATTTTTTAGCGCAAAAGTAAAAAGTCGAGCAACATGTTGCATGACGTGTGGAGCGACTTGTTACAAGACAGATTAGGAAAGAACTGAAAGCTTTCCTATTTCGACAAAGCTTGGAGCGAAAGGAGAAAGACGCCACGAAGACTTGGAGTGCAAGAGAGTGACGTCGACAGATCAGACGACTTCCAGATGGCAGTTACACGTCAGCGAAAGGCGGCAACTATACTTGCCTGATTTATTCAGGAAGTCAGAACAGGCAAGACAACTTCCAGCTGTCATGGAAGGCGGCAACAACTTGCCTGACTTTCCTGTTCCGAATCCATGAGGGATTAGGAATGTGAGCTGCTATAAAAAGCCCTTGGCTTCCCATTAGCAGATCATCCGTTCTTGTTCTAACACCTGCAAGATTTCTCAGAGCTCTTAACCGTGCACCATCGGTGTGTGGAGAGGCTGATGAATATTCGCTAAGAACGGACCTTTTACTCCGATCAAAGCTTGAGTCGCGAAGACTAAGTGTTTGGGTCGGTTAGGGTTTTTGTTTGTGATTGAAGATTCACAACTCCGTCCAAGAAGACAACGACACCGAGCATGGACTTGCTCGAAGGGTGGAATTGAGGGAATCTCAAAGACAGGGGGAGAGGCTCCGGGTCGAAGTGATTCACGGTGAGATCTATAGTAGCTTAGGACAATAGCTTGTGTGATAGCTAGTTGGGTTTGAAGTTGTACTATTGACTACCTGATAGTGAAAAACCTTTCCACTGGCAAAGTGCCCCCAGACGTAGGTGTGGAGTCACCGAACTGGGTAATCATCTCTGGTGTCGTGATTATTATCTGTCTATTACTTTGCTTACTGTTTCCACAAGAAGTCGATACACAAGTTAAAGACTTTGTGTTCGACTTCCTGACTTGGCTACGATTCAGAATTTCAGAATGCCTTGATCATTTCAATAATCATCAAAAGAACCACAATAGTCACCTCCATTATCGGTTCGCATGCACTTTAACTTCTTCCCAGTCTGTCTCTCAACTAGGGCATGAAACTACTTGAAGACACCTCACACTTGATCTTTAGTCTTCAAGATATAGGCCCACAGTTTTCTTGAATGATCATCTATAAAAGTCACAAAATAGAGACCACTGCCAAGAGTCTTGGTTTTCATTGGACCACAAACATCAGAGTATACTAGATCAAGCATCTCTGGCTTTCTCGGGAGAGGGGATGATTTGAAAGATACTCTAGTTTGCTTGTTGGCCAAGCAATGCTCACACTTCTCTAACGGTTCACCTTTCATTCCTGGTAGGAAATTCTGCTTTCTCAAAACCATCATTCCCTTCTCGCTCATGTGACTAAATCTCTTGTGCCAGATTTCAGTTGTACTCTCTTTCTCATCTGCATTAATAATGCCACCACAAACTCTAGCTTGAGTCACGTACAACGAAGCACAGTTTTCACCTCTAGTCACGACCATAACACCTTTAGTGAGCTTCCATGAACCACCACTAAAGGTATGATCAAAACCTTCATTATCTAGCTTGCCTACTGATATCAAATTCAAACGAATGTCAAGAATATGCTTAACATTTTTCTGAATAAGAATTGTACTGTTTTTCGTCTCCAATCGCACGTCTCCTATGCCAATAGCTTTTGACATGCCTTGATTTCCCATCTTAACATTGTCATAATCACCATATGTATAAGATGAAAAGAGATCTTTTCGATTTATAGCATGAATGGAGGCACCACTATCTACTACCCAACTTGTCTCATCACAAGACAAGTTAACATCTTTATTATCACACAAGAGAAGAAACTCTTTAGTAATAGTAGCAACATCATCGTCATGACTTGTCTTCTTTTCTTTCTCTTTGTCATGTTGGTTGTCTCTATTGAGTTTTCAAAAATACTTTTTTAATATGTCCCTTTAGACCACAATGATAGCACTCTGCATTGGTATACCTGTTCTTACTCTTGCTTCTGTCTCTACCCTTTGGACCTCTGCTCTTGCTCATTCCTCTTTGTTCTGCCACTAAGACTACTGAGTGTGATAGGGAACCTTGTGACTTTCTCCTCATCTCTTCATTCAGAGCACTCACCTTAGCCAAATCCATGGTGATAACACCATCTAGAGCTGAGTTAGATAATGATGTCCTGAACGTCTCCCACGAGCCCGATAATGTACCCAAAAGCCACAAACCCTGTACCTCATCATCAAACTTGATACCCATTCCTCCAAACTGATTAATAATTCATTGAAAAGCATTAAGATGATCTGTCAACGGAGCCCCATCATGATACTTCAAACTCATCATCTGCTTTATCAAGAAAAGCTTATTATTACCAGACTTTCAAGCATATAACTGCTCAAGCTTGCTCCAAAAAATATGTGCATGTGTCTCTCCACTGACATGATTCAAAACATTATCATCCACCCACTGTCTAATATAGCCATATAGTTGACGATACAATAAATTTCATTCATCATCAGATTTGTTCTCAGGTTTGGCTTCACTAAAAACTAGCAGATAATAATCTTTCACATAGAGAAGATCTTCCAACTTCCCTTTCAAAACATGATAATTTGAACTATTCAGACTAACCATTCTACTTGTATTAACTTCCATTATTTAACACATGATACCGATCAAATAACATTCCCTCTAATACCACTTTGTTAGGAGAAAAACGAATATAATATAATAATTAGATGCAACGGAATCAAATAATTCTCCCCACCTGTGCAAATCTCGTAGAAATCTATCAAGCAGGGCAAATCAAGAAAGCTGATAAAATATAGTAAACAAGAACACAATAGGCATGCACAATTTTAATTTGGAAAATCTCTTCAATGCGAGAGAGGAAAAACCACGGGACCCTCGGGACCGCTTAATCTCCACTATCAAAATAGTTGGTACAACAAGTTCTCTCTAAATACAATTAGAGGATCACAATATCTCAAGATTAAACAATCTTGGCTCAAGCCACAATAACAAGAAAGAGTAGAAAAACTTCACCGAATTGGTGGCACACGATTAGAAAACCGTATCAAATCATTCGGATCTCCAAACGCAAATTCCAACGGTCAGAACGTAGTACCACGTCGCCCAAACACCCTGTCCAAAAAACCAGCACGATCCAACGGTGGATCGACCTCCGACCGGACTCAAGAACCTTGTTGGCCGGCCTTGAAAGTAGCAGAAAATTCTGCACGAATTTCACTCTATTTCTCTCTTGAATTGGTCTTACATCCTTCTCTCTATTGCCTTCTATTTATAGGAAATCATTTAGGGGTTCTTCTCCATGTTGGATACTAACCACATGTGCTTTGGGCCTCCATTTATTTAATAAAGACCCAAAACACGTGATCGTATTTCAAAAAATGGGAGAAAATAACGCCCTAAGTTGAAAATTTGAGAGAAAATGGCTCTATATCCAATCGTCTTCAACCTCTATCATTTATCATCAAACAAAGAAAATTTTATTCATATTATCTATGTGGCTATTTTCTGAAACTAGATCTAATATGACAGCGAGATGGTAGTTAAATGTTGTGACATGTTATGTTTTGAAAATTATCCAAAAATTGCTTCATTATATCAACATATATTTGCTTAGAAATCTCACAAATTTGCAATAATAAGTTAAAATAATATAATTAAAAAATAATTAGTAAAAGTAAGAAAATATAAATTAATTGAAGAATTGTCAGTTAGATAACAAAAAAATATAAAGTAAATAAATTGAGTTTTATATGCACAAACAACATTTAACAAAATTTCACAACTACAATATTATAAAAATGGGAAAAGTTTGTTTATGAAAAAACTCTTACCCTAACCTCAAGGACATGGGGAAAAACTACATCTTTAATGATGAACTAAATAACTTTTTGGTTAACTTACACAACGTTTATAAGTATTAGTATTCAAAGAGGGGCATAAGCAAATCCCAGATAAAACGGCACCGACAATTCTCAAATTCTCGGGCCAAAGAGCATGCATGACTCTCCTATCCCTAGATCTGCCCCCTGGTGTATCAATATGACTTTCCCTATCAAGGTATGTAGATTTAGCCCTATTCTATATGGGCCTTGGACCTTGTGCGTAAACCTTAATGTATCTTAGTAAACTATACCATGCATCTTATATATATATAGTAGATATCAAATACAAATTATGGGAAAATGTCCAAACGTCCAAACATTTTCCAGCCGTCTGATTTTTACGCGCGCTTCGTGATTGCGACACGCGGCACGGAAGGGATGTGGGTTGAGTTAACGGTGTCACACGAAAATTGAAGGGTATGTTTGCCTTCTCATGTAGCAGTTATATTTTTCATTTCGTTGGTTTTTATTCTCAGATCATCGCGCGTTTGGTTTTGCTTTTCAGAACAACTTGATCAGAGCAATTTTGACTTCGTCCCAGAGACGGCGAGAAGAGTGATTTGTTGTTGTTGACCTGCCTGAGAATTATCGGTAAGTAGCGCGATTTGATGATAGATTTGCAGTCGATTGTGTGTGTTGTGATTTTTGATTTGCTATTTTTTTTATTTTAGCCGGTTTCGATTCGATTTAGGGTTTTACTTTCATTTACAACAAATTTGAGGTGCAGAAGACGATGACGACGAGGACGACAACGAATGACCACTGTCGCTAAATGTTTTTTTTACTCATTTTTCTGTATTTGTAATACTTTTGTAAACGATTATCCTTCGAGACAAACTTTATATCTATCAAGTTTGCATCTGTCTTTATGTTTATGTATACATGTCGAGGTACTCTGTATAACATGCCGGATTGTATTCTATAACATGTCGGTTTGTACTGTGTCACTTATGTTAAAGCTGATTCATATTATTGAGATCATAATCATCTATTAGATTGGTTGACTTGTAATTAATGTCCCACTTAAATATCTGCAGTAAATGATTATTTAATTTGGAAATAAATCTTCAATTCATCATCAATAATTTTGGTAACGAGTAGTTGATTGTTGACTTGTAATTTATGTCCTACTTAAATATCTGCAGTAAATGCTCATTTAATTTGGAAATAAATATTCAATTAATCATCAATAATTTTGGTAACAAATAGTTAATGGTGGTGTACCATGTATAACATGATGTTATATATTGTATAACCAGAGTAGTTAGATGATGTTCACCAACACAAAATAATTACCCACTTTTAGAGGTTTGTGTATGACTGTCTTACAGTTGATGTATAACGTGTCGATGTACCATATATAACATGTTGTTATATATACTATATCGATGACCAATCGCTCTATGAATCTAGCCTATTTTTAGCGTGAATCGCTGAATGATCGTGGTTTAAATACACGATCCCGCTTTAAATGTGCGATCCCGCTTTAAATGCGCGATCAGCACACACAATATGATGTTATGCAATTCAACACAGAAGGTTATATGTCAAATCTGATATTGGAATGACGAGCGTGCCCTCAGCTCTCCGTCTGATTGTGACTAAAAGGGTTAGCGAATCGCTCCTCCACGTGTCGCTTGATCTTGGTATCAGACATTTTTAGATTCTAAACCTAATTTTGATTATATATACTACACTCGGCCTTTGTCGTTAGATTCTCCATCGCTACTTGTCAGAGTCTCTCTGCCAATACTACTCATCACGAAGGTGTGTGAAGTCATATGAATTAGTAATCAGCTTAGATTCTCTTAGAAATCTGAAGACCCATGTTGTTGCAATCAACGTCCACATCTAATCTCCTGCGAGATTCATGCACTCTACTTCGTCACCAACAGCATGTGAAGGTCATTTTCCTGTATTCAGCGTCTTTAGGTTAATCAAACTCGCTTGACAGGTTGACAATAAACTCCTTGACCAAAGCTGGGTAGAATGGCCCAATATTTATGACGGTGTTGGTCAGGCCTGCTCTTCGGATAAGTTCTACAATCGAGTTTATTCCTTGTGCTTCAGTGGAGAGTTCTCTTTCTGGACAGATCTTGCGTTGATAGATATACTGCCATTTAACGGCATTGTCTACCGAGTGGAAAGAGATATTGTCTGTAGGCGCTTTTGGTACATACTTGGGGAGTTTCTGCCCTCCTAATGTTTTCTTGACCTGTGGTAGCACAATCAGGGTGTCTTCTTCTTCAGGGACAGAGGTTACTGCAGTAGTCAGTGACTTCCTTCTTGACTTCTTCGGCTGTTTGGACGCCGAAGCTCCTTCTTTCTCTGTGGCTTTCCTCTTTGGGGTCAATCTCCTCGGTAGTTGAGGTTCTTCTTCTTCATCAACCAACCTTCGTGTTGGTAGCTTCCTTCTCTCAGCCCTTTTGGGCACATCTTCTTCCTTTTCCATGGTTTCAATGTCGACACTTTCTTCGATGTTGACAAGTTCCTCTAAAGGTTGAGTGACTTCTGGAATGGCTTCAGGATTTTCATTAAGCCCTGAATCACTGTTCGGGGCGACATGGGAACTTCCTTCTTTCTGCAAGTCCTCATTTAGAGGAGATTTCTCTGGTGCAGGTGTCGACTTAGAGGGGCTAGATTGGTCCTTGGTGCTAGTGTCGTGGGCTTCAAGAACAAGGGTTTCTAAACCCTTTACAGGCAGGCTGGTGTTTTCGTTAGGGAGGATAGCAGATTTACCTGGTGTTGGAGTCGGAGTAGAGAGAGAAGCTTCCTTTTCTTCGTTCGCAGAATCGGCTACAGTGTCGTCCTTCTCGACGATGGGTATTGTGTCTTCAGGTGTGATCGTTGGGGGTGAACTTGTTACTCCCTGAGGTGCTGCCGAAGTTTCTCCTAAGACTTTTCCACCTCGGATCCTCACTCCATGCTTGTTTCTTGTCGATTTGGAGGCTGATAATTTCTTGGCAATAACTTTCGCCCTCATTTTTGCTCGTAGCTATTTTGAGGCAGATGGTATTCGTCCACTTCGAGTACCAACCATTTAGCTAGGATTTGTTCTTTGTGGAGAGTGAGCAGATTCTTCACTGAAATTTTGATCTGAGAAGCCCTAGCGATTTCAAATGGTGGAGGAGGTGCAGAGTCTGTGGGAGTTGAACAAAATGATTTATGATAGGTGGATTGTCAGATTGTAATCATTCTTAAAATTCAAATAAGACTAACGGGCTTTTTATAAAAGGATTTGGGCCCGACTTGATTTTGTGGACCCTGTCCTGAGTGAGAGAAAGAGTAAAATTAACTAAAAGCTCTTCCTCTTCTTGCTTGACTTCTGGTTACTCGAGACAGCAAAGTCTAAGGGATGACCTCAGACTTTCAAACCTGTTAGCATCTAATGCTTTTGTAAAGATGTCTGCGACTTGTTTCTCAGTGGGTAAATACTCGAGCTTTATCTTCTTGTCTTCTACAAGCTCTCGAATAAAGTGGTGCCTGATGTCAATATGCTTTGTCTTGCTATGTTGCACTGGGTTCTTCAAGATGTTGATTGCACTGATGTTGTCACAGAACAAAGTCATGACTTCTTGCTTGACTCCATATTCTGCCAACATTTGTTTCATCCAAAGAAGCTAAGTACAGCTACTTCCGGCTGCAATATATTCGGACTCAGCAGTAGACAAAGCAATACAGTTTTGCTTTTTGCTGAACCACGATACAAGATTGTTCCCTAGGTAGAAACAACCTCCAGAGGTGCTTCTTCGATCTGGTGTGCTTCCCGCCCAGTTAGCATCACAATATCCAACCAGAGTAGGAGAGGTATCAAAGGAATAAAGTAAACCCAATTCAGAGGTTCCCGAGATGTACCTTATGATCCTCTTTGCATGAGCCAAGTGACTGACTTTTAGATTGGCTTGGTATCGAGCACAGACTCCCACAGAGTAAGCAATGTCGGGTCGACTTGCTGTTAGATAGAGAAGACTTCCGATTATGCTTCGATAAAGGCTTTGATCAACTGATTCTCCCATCTCGTCCTTTGTGCACTTGTCATGTGTGGCAATAGGAGTCCTCTTGTGCGAAGCCTTTTCTAACCCGAACTTCTTGACAATGTTCTTTGCGTATTTGCTCTGGGAGATAAATATTCCATTTGACATCTGCTTGATCTGGAAGCCTATGAAATATGTGAGCTCACCGACCATACTCATCTCAAATTCAGACTGCATGTGTTGGACAAAGCGTTCCACCATCTTGTCTGACTTCCCACCAAATACAATGTCGTCGACATATATTTGAGCAATCATGATGTCCTTTCCTTCCTTCTTCACAAAGAGAGTTTTGTCTACTCCCCCTCGAATATAGCCATTCTGTACAAGGAATTGGGTAAGACGTTCATACCATGCTCGTGGAGCTTGTTTGAGACCGTAGAGAGTTTTCTTTAGCTTGTAGACATGGTGCGGAGAGTCATGGTCTTCGAATCCCTTTGGTTGGACTACATAGACTTCTTCGTTTAGATTTCCATTGAGAAAGGCACTCTTTACATCCATCTGATAGAGTTTGAAGCATAGATGACATGCGATGCCGAGAAGAAGTCGTATAGCCTCCAGTCTGGCTACTGGAGCAAAGGTTTCTTCAAAGTCGACTCCTTCGACTTGTGTGTATCCTTGAGCCACCAGTCTCGCTTTGTTTCGAGTAATGTTTCCGTGCTCGTCAGACTTGTTTTTGAATATCCACTTTGTCCCGATAACATTGACATTGTCAGGCTTGGGTACAAGTTCCCAGACTTCATTACTTGCAAACTGAACCAACTCTTCTTGCATCGCGCAGACCCAGTATTCATCATTGTTGGCCTCTTGTATATTCTTGGGCTCAATTTTGGAAATAAAGCACATGTTACCTATCATCTCTTGGAGGTCAAGAGATGCCTTTTGTCGAGTCCGAACTCCCTCATTAATGTCTCCAATCATATCCTGGGGTGGATGATTCTTCTGAATTCTTTTTGACAGAGCTTTTTGCCTTATAAGGGATGCATCTTTATCTGGGATACTTGAGCTTTTGTCTTCAGACTCTTTGTTGCGCTCATCGTCCTTGACTTCTGGTCTGACTTCTCTTCTGACATCTGGTCTGGCTTATCCTCTGACCTCTGGTCTGACTTCTCCTGAGAGATTCAGGACTTCTTCGTCCTCGTCACTTGATTGCTCATTATTGTCATCAATCACGACATTGATGGATTCCATGATAGTCCAGGTGCGTTTGTTGAATACACGAAAAGCCCGACTATTTCTGGACTATCCGAGGAAGATGCCTTCGTCGCTTTTAGGATCCAATTTGCGTCGAGGTTCCCTATCTGCGAGTATTTAGCAGACTGATCCAAAGACATGGAAGTATTTGACATTCGGCTTTCTCCCCCTCCATATTTCATAAAGAGTGAGCGAAGTTCCAGGGGGGAGAGTCACTCTATTATGAATATGGCATGCCGTATTCAAAGCTTTAGCCCAGAAGTGCTGCGGGATGTCTTTGGCTAACATCATGACTCTTGCCATCTCTTGAAGAGTGCGATTCTTTCTTTCAACGATCCCGTTTTGCTGAGGAGTGATGGGAGCAGAAAATTCGTGGGCAATTCCTTCAGCATCACAAAAGTTTGCGAAGCTGATGTTCTCAAACTCCTTTCCATGATCACTCCGAAGTCGGACGACTTTCCCAATGACTTCTCCTTTTTCTCGTTGAACTCTTCGACATAAGGCTTCAAAGACTAAGAAGGTATCTTACTTTTCTCGAATAAAGTCTACCCAGGTGTACCTCGAGAAGTCGTCTACACATACAAATATGTACTTCTTCCCTCCTAGACTTTCTACTTGTATGGGTCCCATAAGGTCAACATGAAAAAGTTCTAGAACACGAGAAGTAGTAAGATGTTGTATCTTCTTGTGTGACGTCTTGACTTGTTTCCCAATCTGGCATTCTCCACAGAGTTTTCCTTCAATGATCTTGAGGTTGGGAACTCTAATGATCGCCTTTTCAGAGAGAATCTTTTGCATACTCCTCAAATTAATGTGACCAAGTTTTTGATGCCATAGCTTTGTCTCTTGAGCTTTGGACAATAGGCACTTGGTTGGCAAAGTTGTGGTTGTTGGAGATCATAGATAACAGTTGTCAAGGGACCTGTGCCCTGTCATGACTTCCTTCTGTTGTTCTTCTTTGACCGAGCACTTGTCACGAGTGAAGTGGACATCCAGATTTAAATTGCATATTTGACTTATGCTGATGAGATTTACTGTGAGGTCTTCTACTAGTAGAGCTTCTTTCAGACATGGAGAGTTGGGAAGATTGAGTTTTCCTTTCCCGAGCACTCTAGCTTTTACTCCATCTCCAAAAATGACGAAGCTATTTGAGCACGGTATTAAAGTGACCAAGAAAGAGCTATTACCCGTCATATGTCGAGAGGATCCACTATCGAAGTGCCAATCGTTGCTGGTTGAGGCCTTTAAAGCGGTGTACGCGATGTTAGCTCGATAGTTGACCTCTTTGACTCGCCATTGCTTTCGTGGTTGGCTTTTCTTGATGGCGGTCCTTTTCTTGACCAAGCTCTTCCCATATAGCTGATAGCAGAAGGGTCGAATATGTCATCTTCGTCCACAGTGATGACAAACCCAGTTATGTCTTTTGTTCTGGGTTTTTGACGCGGCCAGGGTAGAAGGCTTTTTGGTCGCTTGGTCAGCCATGAAGTTAGGAGACTTCTGGCGAGACTTCTAGGAGACAGACTTCTGAGGACCGAAGATGGTGTGCGATGATGAGGTTTCTTTCGAATATCCAAGACCTTCCATATTCCTAGATGGTTTCCCGATCGAAAGTATTTGGTCTAGAGTGTCAGTACTTGGATTCATCATCTTTACAGACTTGGTGACCTGCTCTAACTCGCCTTTTAGTCGAGCAACTTCCTTTTTGAGATCAAAAGTCGTCTCAAGAAGTCTTGACTTGTCTTCATTAAGAGTAAGAATGAGAGCATTCTGTTTTTTGATTACCTGAGAGTCTTCAAGCCACTTGACATACCATTCGTTGTAAGCATTGTTGAGGGTCTCATCGGATAGCTCATCATCAGAGTCATACTTCTTTGAGCTTTCAGCTGGTTGATATATTGTGGAGGAAGTGAAAGCAACATAGTTACTTGTATTCTCAAGATCACTGTCTTCATCATCTTCATCGTCAGTTAGAGAGGCATTGAATCCCTTCTTCTGTTTCTTTAAGAAGTTGGGACATTCTCTCTGCATGTGTCCATATCCCTCACATTCAAAGCACTGAGCTCCTTTACCTGATCGTTCTCCTCATCCTCCATCGTTAGCTGTGTTTTCGAGCTTCTGAAACTTGTGCTGTGGCTTGTCTCTGACTTCTCGGGTGACTTTTCTTCCTGTCATCTAGCCAAATCTTTTCATGACTTTTTTGTAGTTTTTGGCCAGCATGGCGATAGTTTCCTCAATGTCACTATCCGAATAAGAGTGCGTCAAGTTCTTCTGCTTTTGAGTAGAACTCTTGAAAGCCACACCTTTGTGTTTCTTCTCGATAAGAGGTAGAGAGAGCTCGAAAGTCATTAGAGATCCCATGAGTTCATCAAACTTCAGCGTCTTCAAGTCATGGACTTCTTCTATAGCGGTTATCTTCATCTTGAATCTGGCACTTAGAGCTCTCAGCGTTTTTCTGACCAAATCTTCATCGGTCATAGGTTTGCCAAGTAAGTATGATTCATTGGCCAGGTCCTTGATGCGCACATTAAACTCCGCAATCGTTTCGTCTTCATTCATGGTCAGGGCCTCAAAGTTAGTCGTGAGGGACTGTAACCTCTGCTTTTTGACTTTGGAAGTACCCTCGTAAGCAATAGCAAGCGTGTCCATTAAATTTTGGCACTTTTGCATGTGTTGATGAGTCGAAACACATTCTTGTCTACTCCATTAAAAATTGCATTGAGTGCACGAGAATTACCTAGGGCGGCTTCATCTTCTTCCATGCTCCACTCCTTTTCTGGTTTGATGCTAGTTTGATTTCCATGAGCATCAGCATAGTAAAGTTCCTCCCATCCATTGATGATAGACTTCCAGGTTTTGCTGTCGAGGGACTTCAAGAAGGCACACATCCGTGCTTTCCAATATCCATAATTCGTTCCGTCGAGTACCGGTGGACGATTGACAGATCCTCCTTCCTTTGAATCCATATCAGCTACTCAAAATTTTGCAGGAAAATCACCTGAAAAGAAAAGGTGCCTCCTCTGATACCAATTGAAATTCTGAATCGTAGCCGAGTCAGTAAGTCGAACACAAAGTCTTTAACTTGTGTATCGACTTCTTGTGGAAACCGTAAGCAAAGTAATGGACAGATAATAATAACGACACCAGAGATGATTACCCAGTTCGGTGACTCCGCACCTACGTTTGGGGGCACTTTGCCAGTGGAAAGGTTTTTCACTATAGGTAGTCAATAGTACAACTTCAAGCACCAACTAGCTATCACACTAGCTATTGTCCTAAGCTACTATAGATCTCACCGTGAATCACCTCGACCAGGAGCCTT
Source organism: Geranium rotundifolium (assembly GCA_963920655.1). NCBI lineage: Eukaryota > Viridiplantae > Streptophyta > Magnoliopsida > Geraniales > Geraniaceae > Geranium > Geranium rotundifolium. The sequence continues at coordinate 12,959,211 of OY987315.1, forward strand.
TCCCCCTGTCTTTGAGATTCCCTCAATTCCACCCTTCGAGCAAGCCTATGCTCGGTGTCGTTGTCTTCTTGGACGGAGTTGTGAATCTTCAATCACAAACAAAAACCCTAACCGATCCAAACACTTCAGTCTTCGCGACTTGATGTTTGATCGGAGCAAAGATCCGTTCTATCGAATATTCATCAGCCTCTCAACTCGCCGATGGTGCACGGTTAAGAGCTCTAAGAAATCTTGTAGGTGTTAGAACAAGAACGGATGATCTGCTAATGGGAAGCCAAGGGCTTTTTATAGCATCTCACATTCCTAATCCTCCTCAGACCAGGAACAGGAAAGTCAGGCAAGTTGTTGCCGCCTTCCACGACAGCTGGAAGTCGTCTTGCCTGTTCATACTTCCTGATGAAATCAGGCAAGTCGAGTTGCCGCCTATTGCTGACGTGTAACTGCCAGCTGGAAGTCGCCTGACTTGTCGACGTCACTCTCTTGCGCTCCAAGTCTTCGTGGCGCCTTTCTTCTTTCGCTCAAAGCTTCGTCGAAATAGGAAAGCTTCAGACTTTCCTAATCTTCGGCTAGCAACAAGTCGCTCCACATGTCATGTAACATGTTGCACGACTTCTTACATTTGCGCTAAAAAATCATGCCAACATCTAGACGGTTGATTTTTTGTGTTTTTATCTCAAATTTATGATATTTGGGATCAATTGGTTGCCTCAAAAACCAAATGGACAGACTTTGATAATTTCATTCTCTTTGTTCAGTATCAAGATCGTCTTAAGGCTATACAGTAAATAAAGTAACCTAAACAGAATAATCTAAACATAAATTGAAGCAGATGAATTAGATAACAAATATATTCAGGAACCGAACTAAATTATAGTTATACTTGAGGTGTTGCTTCCCAGGGAGGTAACGAAACTACAAATCAACCTCCATACCCCTTTGTCAGGTGGATACAGAGTCTATAGTGGGGCAAAAATAATCCTACACGCAATCAAGGATAGATTTTCCTCCCCCACTAGCATTAAGGTCTGTGAATTCTCTGGTTCTTTCCAGGGTGAGCTTATGGATGCTACTATCATGTTAACCAACCTCACTCAAAGGTCAAATTTTAATCCGGTTTCTACCACTCAAATCCATCTACTAAGTCCCTGTCACGTTATGCCAGTAGACTTGATCAGACAATCCGCAACTAAGGGGACGCAACTTTAAGTATAGATATGATAGAATCTCCCTCATCGGCACTACAAGCATTTAAAATAATTACCTAAGTTTCCTTAATCCATAATTAACTAAAACATCGCCTCAACCCCGAGGCGTAGTCAGCTAGACAAGTTCATATTTGTAACGATAATCATGTAAATCTATGAATTAAATTATGCATTATAAAATTCATAAACAACGAAATGAAACATGAACGAAGATCAAACTTCATTTATTGATAAAATAATTTACAAAGAAAGGGTAGAAAGGATAAAACCCATTTGATTCTTGGTTTGAGAATCAATACATATTTTTTATCTCTGAACATTTCCTACGAACTTGAACCTTGGATCTCCAGACTCGAGTTCTGAAGTACCTGTGGAGTGAATGATGAGATGTGGAAGTGAAGGATGATGAGAACTAGATCAGGAGCTGGCTATTTATACTAGTCGAGTCTGCCACATGACCAAGGGGTTTGCTGGTCGGCCACGTGGTCGTGGCTGGAACAATCCCTGAGTTTTAGCAGAGACGGCTCTCCCACTTCAACAACCTTTGACTGATTTTCTAACCACGGATTGGCCACATGTCGTGATTATTGCCACGGTCAATGTCTTTCCCCCAAGTCTTAGGAACAGCTCCACAAAGTTCGCATTGACTGTGGCCACGGACTTGGCCACGGAACGTGTTCCTGGACCATGGACTCGGTCGAGCACAGAGTTGAACACATGAGCTTGGGGTCTTAAACACGGTCCGTGGTCGGTTGACCACCGTGGACATCTCTTTTGGTCTTCATTGCATAAACTTTGAGTTCCATTAGGTGCGGCCACGGTGACTTCTTCGCGTTAGCCACTGGGGGTGGTTAGTGTTCTATGAGTGATCTTCAAAGTTCTCTACAAAGCGGACAAAAGGCCAAAAATCTGCAATATCTTCTCAAGAGACCAGTGAGGTAAAATAGGGGTAAAATGTACCCGAGTAGGACAAAACGAGGCAAAAGTGGGAGGAAAAAGAGCCCAAAAAGTGATTCTTTTTCGGATCGATCAACAATTTAAGCCACTCAGTTAGCGATGTATGGATGATGGATGGCTGGTCGATTCCCAAACTAGTGGGGGTAGTCAAGGCTCCATTTATCAGTTTCATGATAAGGAAGGGCTACTCAGCGAAGAGGGGATTTGTCATGCTCAGAAAGGATGACACTATAGATCCGGTTGATTGGGCAACTAGACTTTGGGACATGCCGGTGACTTCAAACTTCATGAGTTTTGGTTGGCTTGTCCTCCAGGACGAACTTCCGACGAGAGGTGTTTTGGCTTTTAGGGGGGCCATCCCGATTGGACACCGCATTTGCCTACTTTGCAGCGAGAGAGAGAGAGAAGTCTAATGAGCATCTCATGCTTTCATGCAGGTGGACGCAAAGATTCTGGCGTTAGATCCACATGTGGTGGGGAGTGTCGTAACCTCGTTCATAAACCGTTCACGAGCTATTTATGGGTTGAAACTCCATAGTCTCGAAGAGAGGGGCGAGAAGAGCTTGGAGCAGATTGATCACTATGGGCTTCTAGTACATCTGGGTCACCAGAAACGACATGATCTTCAGGGAGGAGGAGAAGACATCGAGAGACATTCTCAAGTCGTTGCAAATGCACTCTTAAATATTGATGAATGCGGACGAGGGACACATGATTCAGTCTTGGACAGGGGAGCGCGCTACCTAATTGGTGTGAAAACCCGATGGCGGTTTTCAGTTCTTTTTTGGTTTAGGCCTTTGCCTTGCCTTGTATTGTATTTATTTTCTCAGGTTTCTCGTCCGAATATTTGTATTTTTTTCTCGTCTTTTATATAATTTCTTGCTGATCAAAAAATATCTGACATAATTTTGTGTTGAACAAGAAGATGAGAGGTAGAGCAGAAACAATCAACAAAAAATGAAGTACTAATCGATTAAAAAAAGTTGGGGTAATTACAGATCAGTATACCCGTCGAAACCTCATTCTAAAATCAGTCACCCAAGTTTGAAATTTTTTTTCTTGGTTCCCCAAGTTTCAATACGTTACACTTAAGTCAAATTCTGTTAGATTTAACTGATGTGCTTTGCGAAAAGTCAAAACTACCCTTACTATGTAAGTGCTTAATGTATAATTATTAATAAATGTAAAAATACTATTTTATCCTCACTTCAATAATAACCTAACCTTATAATGAAAGGGCATATTAGTCATTTTAAATAACAAATTAAATATAAATATACAAACAAATTGAAAATTTCATGAAAATGACTAATTTGCCATTCTTTTCAAACTCTCTCTCCCTCCCCACCATCATTCTCTCACCTTTGTGTTCTTTCTCTTACTCTCAATAATGAATAAAACTCAACCCCTCTATAACTCCCTCTCATTTCTCATAGAAATTCATAACATCAAAGCTATGAGAAGTACACCAACAATTGGAATTACAGAAACACAGAAAATTGGGATTAAACAAACCCAAAACATCAAAACCACGAAATACAAACAAAAATCGAAAAAATTGGGGAAACAATCATAAATCATGAGTAAATTGAAGCAAGAAAAAGCAAAGCCTATAAACGCAGGCGAGTTTGACAGGTCGATCTCGACCATATTCGGCAAAAGGCCTAGAGAGATTGATATGTGGTTCAGCGAATCGTCAGTAACGCGAGGGCAGAAGGATAGATCGAGGTGGGTCACGTGCGGTAGCGTGCGAGGACCCCGAGGAGAAGGTCCGGTCGGAGAGGATTGAGGGTCCGACAATGTTTGGCTTCGACGACGTGGAGGGACTTGCAGACCAGAAGAGAGAGAGAGAGAGAGAGAGAGAGAGAGAGAGAGAGAGAGAGAGAGAGAGGTTGAAGGCAACGAAGAAAAAAGGCGTTGTGGGAAAGGACGAGGACCTTGAGGAAGGGGATGGTGGTGGCTCTCAGGCCCAATTTTTCTCATCGAGCTCCATCAAGACCTGATTTCTCAATTTGCCCCTGAAGTCCCAGTCTTTTTTCTCTCCTTCCACATCCATGTTGAAGCTCCTCTCCTCGCGAACCCCGACGCTCAGATTCGTGGCCGGAGAGTCAAAATCTTCGATTTTAAGGTCTCTAGGCTCGCTCGGAGTGTTCGGTTGCCGGGAAGCTCACCGGAACGGATGGGATTTTAAGGGCTCTGGCTCGCTCGAAGTGTTTTTTCTGCTCCGATTCGGGGTCGGAGTTCATGGTACTGTAGGTCGAGAGCGAGGAGGCGGAGCAACGACGGCGAGAGAGTAGTGGTTGCAGGGACAGAGAAATGAAAGAGAGATGGGAGGGCAAATTTGTAGTTTCACAGTTAATTTTAATTATTGTAAATGTGTACTTGAAAAGTCAATTCTACCCTCAATTCATAATTTCAAATGGTTATTTGAGCAGGGGTAAAATAGTCATTCCATAATTATCACAATAAACTCATAAGATTGGAAATTATACCTCAGGGGCATTTTAGGTATTATTATATTTTTTAACATTTTCCGTCAAAAAATGGACTTAAGTGCTAACGTTCTAAACTTGGGGGATCGAGGAAAAAAAAACAAACTTGGGGTACCAATCCTAAAACGAGGTTTCAGCAGGTGTACTGATCTGTAATTACCCTAAAAAAGTTCAATGGTTGATTTAGATTACATAATAAGAGCATTTTCTAAGAAATTGCTTTAAGTGTAACATTTCTTTGATTTCTTACCGTGGGTATTAAATACTATAAAATATATGTACTAATTTTGTGTTATTGGTAATGGTATGCACAAAAATAAGAAAACTCAAAGACCAATTACCAAAGAAGGACAGAAAATGAAGGCTCTCAATGACACCATTTTAAAAATTTAAAAGGCATATAGTTGTGTTTTAGTCATTTTACATTAACAACTAACGAAATTAACTTAAAATAAAGCAAAAATGAGTCTAAAACAAATCCAACTAAAATCTCATAAATATTTTAAAATCATATAAAATTGTGTGAAAAAGTTGAATAATCAATTATATACTGAGTGTTGTAAATTAAATATGGCCACCACCATTGTTTTGTCTCATCCATCAAGTCCCTTCCCTTATTTCATGGATTGATAGAGTGTAGTAATAAGTAATTTCTCATGCAAGAGGACATGTGTCCATAAATGGCCTTACCATTTTTCCCTATAAAAGGGCACCATGTAAGTCTTCAAAGTTGCACCAATATTTCATCACCCGAGACTCTTTTCTCCTCCTCCATTTACTAAGTAATTTTCCCACACACTTCTCATCCACTTAAAGTCTTGCTCAAATAATTAATGTTGATTAAAGTTGGTGACGTCTTAACCCACATATAACACAATTTTTACAACACGTTATCAGCACAAATTAACTTAACTATCCTAAATTTTTTTTCCTTCTCCCTAACTACTAACAAATTTATGTTTACTGCATTTATATTTATTACATTTATGTTTATTTCGTATATTCGTTTATGCCTATTATATTTGTAATTTTTTAAGTATGCTCTGTGATTGCCAATCTTAAATTGGATCTTTCACATCAGAAATTTATGTGTTATTATTTTACGTGTTTTATATTTATGTATAATGTTTTGTAACCCGAAGTTTACAAAACTAAAGGCATTTTGAACCCGAAGTTCTAAAATTGCCGGGAAAGAAATTTGTTCAACCGGACGTTCATGTAAACTAGAAGTTTACAATTTCTAAAATTTACGGAACCCGAAGTTCCGAATCAAAATTTAAATCTCGAACTAAATTATGAGAAACCGTAAACTTGAAGTTCTAAAAGTTAGAACCATCGGTTCTAAGTATCCCCAAAATATGTCATATTTTGGGACATATTTTAATTGTGTTATTATGGTTAAAATTTACTAAGATGTCAAACCTAGTGAAGTGTCAATATGTAGCTCTCGGTCTTGATGGGAAGAATTACTTTGAATGGGCCCTTGAAATTACTCTCCACCTAAGATCTATGAATCTTGGAGAAGTTATTATCAACGACAACCAAGAGTCCGAGCAGAACAAAGCAAAGGCCATCATTTTCATACGCCATCATATTGACTCCGGTCTACGAGCCGAATACTTGGATATTCAAGATCCACTTGATCTGTGGAAGAGGTTAAAAGAAAGATTCGAGCAGATGAAGGCTATTGCCTTACCTCAGGCATTACATGAGTGGTCTAATCTTAGACTGCAAGATTTCAAGACCATTAATGAATACAATTCCGCTGTATTTAGAATTGTATCCATGCTCCGTATGTGTGGAGACAAAATAATTGATGATATGATGCTTGAGAAAACATTTTCCACATTTCACCCATCTAATATGCTCCTACAGCAGCAATATCGGGAGCGGAAATTTGAAAAATTCACAGACTTGATTGCATGTTTACTGATTGCTGAACAGAATAATGAGTTGTTGATGAAAAACCATCAAACTCGCCCAGTTGGTAGTTCACCATTCCCTGAAGTGAATGTGACAAATCATGAAAATTATCCTCTTTTTGGGAGAGGCCAAGGCCCTAGTCGAGGTCGTGGTCGTGGTCGCGGCCGTGGACGCAATAATTTTCACCCTCGTGGGAGAAATAACAAAATGTTTCACCAGAAGTGGAACAAATTTGAAAGGCGTGATAAAGGAAAAGGCCCACAAACTCATACTCCAAAAAGTAGTGAATATGAATGTTTCAAGTGTGGTGTGAAAGGACACTGGGCACGTACCTGTCATACTCCCAAGCATTTGGTGGCGCTGTATCAAGCATCAGTTAAAGGAAAAGATAAGGTCGTAGAGACAAACTTTATGGATAACTCGGATCCTGCAGATCTGACAAATTTAAATGTCTCCGACTTCTTTGCAGATGACAGTGGAAATGTTGGAAACTTGATTGATGATGATGTAGCATGAATCGTTGTTGAATGATCCTATGATTGTAATATATTATGCTTTTATCTTATGTAACATCTTCGAATGTTTTTAATCTAATGTTATGTTCGTTTTTTCTTTTATGGAAGGATATGCATTTCAGAAATGAATCATCGGTTGACAAAAACAGAAACGATGTGTGTATTGTTGATTCTGCTACTACCCATACAATTCTTAAAGAAAAGAAATATTTTTCATCTCTAACAATGGTTGGGGCAAATGTTAACACCATTACGGGTTCTACAAATATTATAGAAGGCTCCAGAAGAGCTTCCATATTGTTAAGAAATGACACCCGATTAGAAATTCATAATGCTTTATATGCTAGTAGATCCCGAAGAAATCTACTTAGCTTTAAGGATATCCGCAACAATGGATATCATATTGAGACCACAAGCGAAAATGAAACTAAGTTTCTATATATCAATTCTAATGATTGTGGTGAAAAGCGTGTACTAGAAAAATTACATGTTCTATCATCTGGGTTGTATTTTACAACAATAAGAACAGTTGAGGCCCACGCGATATTGAACCAGAAGTTCAATAATCCAAATATTTTTATTCTTTGGCATAATCGTCTTGGTCATCCTGGATCAACAATGATGCGTAGGATTGTTGAAAATTCACGCGGACATTCATTAAAAAACCAGAAGCTTTTCCAGTCCAATGAGATAATTTGTACCGCTTGTTCACAAGGAAAATCAGTAGTCCGGCCATCAAAAACAAAGGTTAGTGTTGAATCTCCATCATTCTTGCAAAGAATTCAGGGAGATATTTGTGGCCCTATTCAGCCATCTAGTGGTCCATTTAATTATTTTATGGTCTTGATTGACGCATCCAGCAGATGGTCACATTTGTGCTTATTATCAACTCGAAATGTTGCATTTGCAAAATTGCTAGCACAAATCATCAAATTAAGGGCACATTTTCCTGATTACCCAATAAAGTCTATTCGTCTTGATAATGCTGGTGAATTCACATCTAAGACGTTTGATGATTATTGCATGTCATTGGGCATTGATATTGAGCATCCTGTTCCGCATGTGCATACCCAAAATGGTTTAGCAGAATCTTTTATTAAACGTATACAAATAATTGCACGTACATTGTTATTGCAATCACAATTATCAGTTTCTGCTTGGGGACATGCTGTATTACATGCTGTTTCTTTAATTCGTTTAAGACCTAGTGCATATCATCATTATTCTTCTATGCAACTTGTGTGTGGACATCAACCTGATATATCTCATTTACGTACTTTTGGTTGTGTTGTGCAAGTACCTATTGCACCCCCTCAACGTGCAAAAATGGGACCTCAACGACGATTGGGGATTTACGTTGGTTTTGATTCACCATCTATTATCAGGTATCTTGAGCCATTGACAGGTGACCTATTTACTGCACGACTTGCAGATTGTCATTTTGATGAGACGTCATTCCCACATTTGGGTGGAAATAAAAAGCCTCCAGAAGTTAGGCGTGAAATTGAATGGAAAGTAAACTCCATGTCTCATCTAGATCTACGTACATCACAATGTGATAAAGAAGTACAAAGGATAATACATTTGCAAAATGTTGCAAATCAAATGCCTGATGCATTTGCAGATACATCAAAGATAACAAGGTCATATATAGATGCTATAAACACACCTGCGAAAATTAAAATTAATGATGGTAACTCGAAAGCTGCAATTGATTCCTCTAGTACACGCCAAAAGCGTGGGAGGCCATTGGGGGCAAAAGATACTGTTCCTCGTAAAAGAAAAAATCAAGCGAATAGACAAATAGTTCCAACCGAATTTTCAGTTCCCAAAGAACCATTGGTTCCTATAGAACCATCGATCTCAAATGAAAATGAAAATTGTAAAATGCATGAAGATTTACGAGAACAAAGAGGTAAGGAAATATACATGAATTATTCCTGCGCCAATGAGAATTGGGATGATAAATCACATGATATAAATGAAGTCTTTGCATTTACAGTGGCAAGTGAGATAAGGAATGACTTTGAGTTTGAGCCACGCAGTATTGAAGAATGTCGTGAAAGACATGATTGGCCAAAATGGGAAGAAGCAATTCAAGCAGAATTGACTTCATTGGCAAAACGACAAGTCTTTGGACCTATAATTCAAACGCCAGAAGATGTTCGACCAATTGGATACAAATGGGTATTCACAAAGAAAAGAAAGGAGAAAAACGAAATTGTTCGATATAAAGCTAGACTTGTAGCGCAAGGTTTTTCTCAACAACCTGGGGTCGATTTTGATGAGACGTATGCACCTGTAATGGATATGATTACGTTCAGGTACTTGATTAGTTTAACAGTCTCTGAAGGACTGGATATGTATCTGATGGACGTTGTCACTGCCTACTTATATGGTACGTTGGACACTGATATTTATATGAAACTCCCTGAAGGAGTTAAATTGCCTCAAACGATTAGAAATAGCCCAAGAAATTTGTATTCGATAAAATTACATAAGTCATTATATGGACTAAAACAATCTGGTAGAATGTGGTATAATCGTTTAAATGAATATCTTACTAGAGAAGGGTATAAAAATAATGTTATATGCCCGTGCGTATTTATCAAGAAAACAAATCTCGGATTTGTTATTGTGGCAGTGTACGCAGATGATATGAATTTAATTGGAACGTCTAAGGAGATTATTAATACTGCGGAATATCTTAAGAGGGAGTTTGAGATGAAAGATTTAGGAAAAACAAAATATTGTCTCGGCCTGCAGATCGAGCATATTTCAGATGGAATTTTAATTCATCAATCTGCATATGTTGAGAAACTTCTGAAGCGCTTTAATATACAAGACGCTCATCCACTAAGTACTCCAATGGTCGTTCGGTCTCTTGATCCTAAAAAGGATCCATTTCGCCCTAAAGAAAGTGATGAAAAGATACTTGATCCTGAAGTACCATATCTAAATGCGATAGGAGCTTTATTATATTTGGCGCAATGTACAAGGCCGGATATAGCATTTGCAGTAAATGTGCTCACAAGATTCAGCTCAGAACCGACAAGACGACATTGGAACGGAATTAAGCATATATTACGTTACTTGAGTGGAACAAAAGAATTGGGATTATTGTACTCGAAATCCTCAAATAATACTGGCTTGATCGGATATGCAGATGCTGGATACCTCTCAGATCCCCATAAAGCACGCTCTCAAACTGGGTATGTATTTACTTGTAATGACACATCAATATCCTGTTGTTCTACAAAGCAGACTTTGGTCGCAACATCCTCAAACCATTTAGAAATTCTTGCACTACACGAAGCTAGCCGAGAATGTGTGTTCTTACGATCAGTTATCCAACATATACGAGACGCGTGTGGAATTCCATCAATCACAAGCTCCCCTTCAATAATATATGAAGACAATGCAGCGTGCATAGCTCAAATCAGAGGCGGGTACATCAAAGGAGACAGAATCAAGCATATCTCGCCAAAGTTCTTCTACACTCACGAACTCCAGAAGAGTAACGAGATTGATGTGAAGCAGATTCGCTCAAGTGAAAATCTTGCAGATTTGTTCACTAAAAGCTTGCCGACATCCACCTTCGAGAAGTTAGTATGGCGAATTGGCATGCGTCGACTTAACAAGCAACCGAAGTAACTATGTCAGTCATTAGGGGGAGCAACAATCAGGGGGAGTAAGTATATGAAGACGATCACACTCTGGACTTATGTGCGATGCACTCTTTTTCCCTTATTCAGGTTTTGTCCCACTGGGTTTTCCTGAAAAAGGTTTTTAACGAGGCAGCATTAAGCACGTCCAACACCCCCCCCCCCCCCCCCCCACATAATTAGTTATGAGTGGTGGTGTCCAAGGGGGAGTGTTGTAAATTAAATATGGCCACCACCATTGTGTTGTCCCATCCATCAAGTCCCATCCCTTATTTCATGGATTGATAGAGTGTAGTAATAAGTAATTTCTCATGCAAGAGGACATGTGTCCATGCATGGCCCTACCATTTCTCCCTATAAAAGGGCACAATGTAAGTCTTCAAAGTTGCACCAATATTTCATCACCCGAGACTCTTTTCTTCTCCTCCATTTGTTAAGTAATTTTCCCACACACTTCTCATCCACTTAAAGTCTTACTCAAATAATTAATGTTGATTAATGTTGGTGACGTCTTCACCCACATATAACACAATTTTTACCACACTCAGGAAGTTATCCTAAGAAAATATCGACAATAGTTATATTCAGTAGTATTTAGGTGGATTTGTATTTAGGTACAATTATCTAATAAAACTGAAAATACAAAAAAGGGTGATTACGTAATTGAATACGGGAAATTGATGTTCAACTGTTCAAACGTTAACCTAACGAACAACCCTCAGCCCGCCTCAAAAATCATCAACGTCTCTCTTTAATGTCCACTTTAATTAATCGTTATTTTATTATAAAATAAACGTTTCTGTAGAAAAAGAAGATTTCAAATATCATTATCAATCATTATTATATTATTATTATAGGCTACCAAATAAATGAAAGCAGATCCTTAGAAAACCGATCCTGGGTTCAACTCCAAGATCAATTCAACCATCAACACTCGGATTGTTCGATCCGATTCCCTCCTTATTATTCACTTGCTCTTTCCATAATTAGTCTGTTCTTGCGCTAATCACTTTACCAGAAAGGTCTGTTTTGGGAATTTCCCGGTCTTAAATCCTCATTTTCCCTCTTTCTGGGTGCGTCTGTTGTTTGATCCTGCTATTAAAACCCAATATTTCCAGTGGAAGGAAATTTTGTCTCGTCTTGTCTTGTTTAGTTTTTAATATTAATGAATTGAGGGGTTTTATACAGAAATCTAGAGGTACCCATTTCAAGAAAAATCCAAGATTTCAGGCTACCCTCCTCAAAGTTTGAAGCTTTGGGTTCCCATTGCTCTAAATTAGGCAATTCCCTTGTTTTGTAGAGTTAAAGAAAGAAACCCTTTGTTTTGTTTTCTTTTTTTGTGCCTGTCTACCTCCCTCCCTCCCTCTTGAGTTTTGAGTTTATACATCTCAATAGCGCTAGGAGATATGTACGGAACTCAGAGGAGGCCAGAAGTACCCTTTGAATTGCAATCCCAATTACGTTTCTTGAGGCCAAGCATCCACGCGAGGAGGGCCAATATTGTTGTGAAGTTCCAGGACCTTTATGGGTTCACAGTAGAAGGCAACGTTGATGATGTCAATGTGTTGAATGAGGTGAGGGAGAAGGTGAGGCAACAGGGCAGGGTTTGGTGGGCCTTGGAGGCCAGCAAAGGCTCCAATTGGTACCTGCAACCTCAGATTTTGTCCCTGTCACTTGGCGTTGCCCTCAAATCTTCTCTCAAATTGTCTGCTGTATCTAATGCTATCACATTGAGGAGGTTGATCAGGAAGGGGATCCCTCCTGTGCTCCGCCCAAAGGTGTGGTTTTCCTTGTCTGGGGCTGCCAAAAAGAAATCTACCGTCCCGGATAGTTACTACAATGATCTCTCCAGGGCGGTTGCCAATAAGGTCACGCCTGCCACTCTGCAGATAGATCATGTGAGTGCCCTAGACTTTTGTGCATTCAATTTGTGGCTGTGTGTTGTAGATGATTCATTTTAATTGTATTCATTTAATTTGGATTACATTATTATATCTGTCTTCTTTCTTGTGTGGAGAAGGCTTGCTTACCATAAGAGGATAGGATTGGTAGTTTGATGCGTGAATTCGGGTGTACAAACACACGATGCAAGCCTATCAACTTTTCTTTCTTGTTAAATTGCAATTCTTAGCTTTAAAGTTCACTTTGCACCATGTTGATCCAACCATCTAATTTGCATATTTTCTGATTCTAGAGATTGCACTTTGTCATTTTATACCTGTTGTTTGGTATAATGTTACTGTGTTCTGATCAATGAGGTTTGTGCATTTTCTTTTGCGTATGTTGCAAGGGTTTCAAGAGAGAACTACTGGAATTAGATTATTTTGTAGAGGAAAGGTCCAAAGGTAGTAAGTTCACTTGGTTCATATATATGAAGAGCGTTGCCTTGTCCAAATATACACCTTGGTTGGTGATACTTGGTTGTCGAAAGTGAGGAAGATATATGAAGATTTGAGTATTGTCAATTTTACTAGTGATCAAGGCTTATACTCCCTGCTCTGTTACAGTGTAGCCTATAGAACTTTAATTGTTTTGTTCTGACATGCTCGTTACTTCCTACAACCATCTGTATGTTTATCTTTTTATAACCCTCCAATGATAGTAGACCTTCACTGTAAGATAATAATAATAATAATGTGGTTGTAGTAGATTATATGTAACAGTGAACCATTAATTTCATGTTATGACTTGTTAACTTGTTTTGGAATATCACTATCTTGTTTCTCTTTGAAGGTTGGAAAGAAATATGCATGGGTTAAGATGTTTGTAGGTTTATTTCGGTTGGATGTATAACTTGAGCCTTTTTTAGTTTGTGAAACTTGGTTTCATAGTTATGTTCCTGGGGTCGTCTTGAACTTGTTTGCTTCAGTTACTAAAAAATTCTTCATTTATATTTATCCTTTTGTGAATATATATGTATGCAGGATCTACCCCGAACCTTTCCTGGTCATCCTTGGCTGGACACTCCGGAGGGCCATGCTGCTCTAAGGCGTGTTCTTGTTGCTTATTCTTTCCGTGATTCTGATGTTGGCTATTGTCAGGTGTGTGAATTATAATATGAAGTATATCACATTATTGTAACATTTTTTATCAGGAAATACCTAAATGCTCCATTCAACAAGAAAAAGGATAGTCTTACTTATCTGCATTGGATGTCCCAAATCAGAGTCCACTTTATATTTTAAGAAGTTAATTATGCCTGAATTACCCAATATATCTTTTCTATCACCTAGTTTATAAGCACTTAACGGTTTAGCACATGAGAGGGCATAGCAAGCTTTGTTTTACAAGCTGTTATTTTGAATTTGTTCTTCCAGCCTTATAATATGCATCCAATTTCTAGTAATTCACACCCCTTTAAGATACATCCTAGTATTATAACATATTTTCCTTCCATTCTATTTATTTCAACTTTGTTTCATAATCACACCTCTTCATTTACCAAGAACTATATAGAATGAAGATCGTAAACTATACCGTGTACATGTTTTCTTTGAGATCACCAATTCAAGGTTCATGATGGGGAAGTGCTACATTCATTAATAGGAGTTTCTGTTTACTTGTTACAGGGATTAAATTATGTTGCAGCATTGTTGTTGCTTGTGATGAAAACAGAGGAGGATGCATTTTGGGTTCTAGCCGTTCTCTTGGAAAATGTCTTAGTCAACGATTGCTACACCACTAACTTGTCAGGATGCCATTTGGAACAAAGGGTTTTCAAAGATATAATGGCAAAGAAATGCCCGAGGTAACCTTCTAAGAATGATTCATCATTCATTTTGCTACACCACTAGCATGTGTTTTTGTTGCTGACGTCATTTAAAATCTGGAATAACAAAATTGCAGGATTGCCGTTCATTTGGAAGAATTGGACTTTGACACTTCCCTTGTTACTACAGAATGGTTCCTATGCCTCTTTGCAAAGAGCTTGCCTTCGGAGGTTTAAATGATCACAATTGAACAGTACTAGAAATCGTCGATAACTTCCCTTTGCTGACAATCTCTGTTTCTTTTGTCAGACAACTCTGCGGGTATGGGATGCTCTCTTCTTTGAGGGGGCAAAAGTCTTATTCAATGTGGCCTTGGCCATCTTTAAGGTAACAGTGCCTTTTTTAATCTATTCCACATTTCTAGATGAAGCGGTAGACATTATTATGAAATAGACGATGGTTTACCTTACCTCGAGATTTAATATTGCAGATAAGGGAAGAAGAATTGCTTGTAACCCATCAGGTGGGAGACATAATTAATAATTTACAGAGAACCACTCATCACCTTTTTGATCCAGATGAATTATTGACGGTAAGACTGACTATACTCCTGGCAAGATTTATCAACAAACAAGCACTTCATGGAACTTAGCTAGTTGTTTGAGTCGATTCTTCTCCATACATCCTTACTAAAGATTTGGTTGGTAACAAATCAATCAACTTTTTCTTGATTTTATTGCATGCAGGTGGCATTTGAGAAGATTGGTTCGATGACAACCAACACGATATCAAAGGAAAGGAAGAAACAGGAGCCGGCAGTAATGGCACAGCTAGATCAGAGATTGAGACGGTTAAACTCCCTCAGAATGGATGAAGAAAGTACGTAGCACCCGAGAGCATCACCTATGTATGTATGTAAGACGAATGTATAGTAGGGGCGTGTTGGCCCCGTCACTGGGAGGAGGAAATTGAATTTATGACTTTTCGCTCCCTTGAAAAAATGCGAAGAGGAGAAGAAAATCCTTGTAATGAAAGTGGCTTAGGGAAGAGAAGCTTGATGACTTGTGTTTTTCGTGGAAAATTGTAAATTGCAAGTAACTGTTACTTGCCCAACTGTTAATTACATTGCAAGCAATCTGGGGCTCTGCTGTGCTGGTCCTCTTTTCCCTCTTTACTCTCTTTCATGCTACTTTGCCTTTAACTGTTCTTTATCATAACTAGAGTTATTTTCCAGTTTACATGAATAAGATACTGTGAATATATTTAAGGTTTCGAATGGAAGTGTCATGTACAGTTGATAAAACCCAAAAATATACAAGCAAAAGGAACATAAATTTCCTCTTCTGGCTTATTTTATTATATTTTATCTTCCTCTTCAGTTCGTTTCAACCATATGAGACAAGCTTAATGTATAAATTGTAGGTTGGAAATGGTTGAAATCTTGAGTTCTGTGTTTAGTAAGCTTATTTTTACTATTAACATCATATCTTTCTTTGCTTCTCCACCTTACAATAGGGGTGTTCACGGTTCCATAACTGAATTGAACCGACCATAATCGAACCGAAGGCTAATCAGTCAGTTTGGTTCGTCGATTATGGAGTTTAACCGAAACCTTATTGGGCCTTCTCATTTAGGTCTTTTTCGGCCCAATTATAATAATTCTAAACATCATCATCATCAATATTCAATAATAATACTAAGTTTCAGTTCAACTTTATTTTATGATATGATGATTCATCATATCATAAAAATAGAAAATAATACTAAGTTTCAGTTACTTGTGGAGTTCAGTACAGTTCATTACAAGTTCACAAGATTAGAATGAGAAATAAATAACAAGTTATGTTTTTGTTCTTCAAGACAAGTCCAGGCAGCCAGCAAGCAATTTCCAGCAGCCAGCAACAGCAAGCATCAAAACCAATTTCCAACAATCAATTGCATAGAAGCCATCGCTCCATCACATTTCCTAACAGTAGCATCTATAAGTGAAAAAATAGCATCATAACATAAGAACAGTAAGTATTACAGTATTTACTTCATAATCATAACAGTAAGTAGCATTATTAATAATAAAACAGATTTTAATCATAAATTCATAATCATATGATACCATAAAACAGATTGTAATCATAATTAATAGTAACAATAAAAAAGATTACAAATCAACAGATTATAAATTGAAAATTTGCATGGGCCAAGGGTAGTTCACTGAAAATCAACAGGTTATAAACCATGCAATTAACTGAAATTTTTTTTACCATAAAACTGAAAATTCATAACAGATTGTAATGAGGCCAAATTGTAAGTCATAACAGATTGTAATCATAATAATCACTATTAATAAGTCATAATCATAAAACAGATTGTAACAATAAATTCATAATCATAACAGATTAAAAACAGTACCCATGAGATAATTTAAGAAAAGAGTACCTCCATGAGATAATTTAAGTAAACAGTACCCATAATTATAAGTGTGAATTAACTAATGCAAAAAACAATACCAATTAAATAATAGTAGCATAAAAACAGTAGAAAGTAATTTTTACCTCCCAGAAATCGATACTTGGAACACCTTCTGTTGATGTAGTTAGTGCAAGTTTTGTAATGAAAATATAAACACAAGGTTAGTAACAAGTTCAAAACCATAAACCCGAAACTAGAATTCAATTAAAACAATAAGTATGCTCTATCTTCTTGGACCATTTGTTCTTCAACTAACTATTCCTCTGATAAGATCTTCGTGGGGGTCGTTTTCAACCAATCTTGAGTGCAAACTAGAACTTTTACCATGTCAGTACTTAAAGAGCTCCTGAAATCTGTTACAACTCCACCACCTATACTAAATGCTGATTTAGAGAAAACTGTGGAGATCGGGATGGCCAAAATGTCTTTAGCCATGTTGGCTATAACCGGATAGCGATGATAATTCAATTTCCACCAACCCAAAACATCAAAGACTTGACCCTTAGGCACATCCGGTTCTAGCGGCTTGTCCAAATACCTTTGTAACTCAAATTTCACATTTCCCGCTTGACTACACTCCTCTTTGTTGAATAAAGGTTTACTCATCCCAATCATAGGACCTGTCAATGATACACGAGGAGGAGGATTGGTTGCTTCATTTTTGGCCGGGGTAGCGTCTAACTTATATGTATATACCTTGTTGTACTCGTTGAACATGTTGATAGAAATAAGAGAGAGATTTATTATTGATGTGTGTATTGTGAATTACAAGAGACCTCTATTTATAGAGGCAATAGGAATAGAATAGTAAACCCTAATATATGTGAGAAAGGAAACATAAATATATGAAACTAAATATAAGAAACCTAATATAATCTAACAGCCCCCCTCAAACTCAATGCGGTGAAATAAGAATTGAGTTTGAAGCTTGATAATATTGAGTTGTGGAGGATGCGCGCGAGGTGATGCGCGCGAGGATTGAGGATGGAGGATGCGCGCCGATATTTGATGTTTGATGTCTGATGCATGTTGGCTGATGGCGAGATGACAATGGCTGATGGCATATAGATGATGCCTGATGCCTGATGCCCGATGATGCCTGATGCCTGTTGGCTGATGGCGAGATGACAACGGCTGATGGCATATAGATGATGCCTGATGCCTGATGCCCAATGATGCCTGCTGGCTGATGGCGAGATGACAGCTGCCCGATGATTGCCAGATGCCTGATGGCTGATGGCGAAATAGCAGCTGCCCGATGATTGCCAAATGCTTGATACTTGATCAAGTGTGGGTTGATTCGAGCAAGAGGGTAGAGAAAGAGTAGAGATTGAGAGATTGAGATTGATTGAGTTACGGGATCGAGGTGGTGGAATCAAGATCAATTAATGACGAAGAAACGAGATTGTGCGAGAAAAATTAATAAGGTAAAGAGTAAAAGAAGAATCGATTGGTTTGAGAAAGAAATTAACATAATAAGGGAAAAGACAAAAAAAAGTAGTAGAGACGGTGTTTGAACTTGGTAGAGGAGATTCAAGATTGTCGAGTTGTTGATGTGTGTACCCGGAGTTATATCATAGATATCATCAGGCCGATTTAATTGGACGACCCAATGGTAAGTATGCAGCATAGATACTGTCATGAGCATACTCACAGATCGTAGCTTGTCATTATATTCTAAGACCAAGGAGTCTTTGTGTGCACTATGTAATGAATCTCTAAGTTTGAGCTAGTCTAACGTTACCTGTAAAAGGGTTGCCACAAGGGCTCTAATTGAATTGGTTATGAATTACATGAGTGAACTCGAAAGACGGCTGAGAGATTTATTACTCATACTCCGGTATGGGAAAGATATCTGTTTAGGCCACTTGATGAGTATGACTGAAGGAATAGCATGGCCATGCAGGTGATACTTCAGTATCAGTTTTTAGTAATCTCAGATATCAAGAAACAGTGATTGATAAATTAGGATGACGGTTTTATGCCTATTGATCAATCTGGTTATCGGTATGATAAAAGGATAGTGACATGTATGATAACAGGTTAAGTCGAATCATCGATAATCACAGACGTTGGGTAATCATAATATCTTGATAAAGGCCACTTATGATAGAAAGGGTAAAATAGAAATTTTACTAGTCTGCCAACGGGCCGTGAGCCTAGAGTGTCACACACTTTAAGTACAATATATAGCAAGACAGACTTTGATGGAAATTAGGAGAATCCGTTTTTTAATTTAGTTAAATTGAAAACGATTCTGTTGATTTCTAGCATAAGTTTATAACCAGACTGTTGAGAAAATCAAATTAAAAGGATTGGACCGGTTTAGCTAAACCATTTAATTAGAAACCAAATTAAATAGGTTTAATTAAACTTTAGCTAATTGGGCTTCAAGCCCATTCTTGATGTTAATTCAGATTGGGCTTAAGTTTAATTAAGAGATTTTTAAGAGATTTAATTATGTGAAAATAAAGATAAATAAAATCATATTTTTTTCACATAATTTCTACCCCTAACCCTCTTATTTTCGGCTCCCTCTCTCTCTCCTAGCCGCCCCTCCCTCTCTCCTCCATAGCTAGGGTTTATGCTATTCTTCTACACACAAAACTAGTAAATTTGTGTGTAGAATCCTTTGTTTAGGTGTTGTACTTGTGTGGACGATCTAGAGAACACATATTCTTTGTGTTTGATTGATTCACAAAAGGTAACTTTCAGATTTTGTTGCAACGTTTAAAGTGTTGGCATAATTTTTTAGCGCAAATGTAAGAAGTCAGTACGAAAGTTACATGACGTGTGGAGCAACTGATTACGCCGAAGATTAGGAAAGTCTGAAGCTTTCCTATTTAGCATTGTCTGGAGCGAAAGAAGAAAGACGCCACGAAAACTTGAAGCGCAAGAGAGTGACGTCGACAAAAGTCAGGCGACCTCCAGCTGTCAGCAACACGTCAGCAACTGGCGGCAACTTTACTTGCCTGATTTATTCAGGAAGTCAGAACAGGCAAGACGACTTCCAGTTTGTCAGGCGGCAACGACTTGCCTAATTTGTTCAGGAAGTTTGAAAATTCCTGTTCCTAATCCGGGAAGGATTAGGAATGTGAGCTGCTATAAAAAGCATTGAGCTTCCCATTAGCAGTCATCCATTCTTGTTCTAATTATTGCAAGATTTCTCAGAGCTCTTAACCGTGCACCATTGGCGTGTTGAGAGGCTGATTAAGATTTGCTAGAACGGACTTTGCTCCGATCAAACATTAAGTCGCGAAGACTAAGTGTTTGGATCGGTTAGGGTTTTTGTTTGTGATTGAAGATTCACAACTCCGTCAAAGAAGACAACGACACCGAGCATAGGCTTGCTCGAAGGGTGGAATTGAGAGGATCTCAAAGACAGGGGGAGAGGCCCTTAGTCGAGGTTGTTCACGGTGAGATCTATAGTAGCTTAGGACAATAGCTTGTGTGATAGCTAGTTGGTGCTTGAAGTTGTACTATTGACTACCTAATAGTGAAAACCTTTCCACTGGCAAAGTGCCCCCAGACGTAGGTGCGGAGTCACCGAAATGGGTAATCATCTCTGGTGTCGTTATTATTATCTGTTTACTGTTTTGCTTACGGTTTACGTTTTAGGCAAGTAGTCGATACACAAGTTACGACTTTGTGTTCGACTTCTTGACTCGACTACAATTCAGAATTTCAGATTTGAATGTTCATAATGCATGCTGAAATTTTTCACATAAGATTTTCTTATCTAATTCCATGGTTGTTCGCTGCATGTAATTAAATCTACGGAACCCATGGAATTCCTTCACCCGACTCTCCGGATGGCATTTTAGTGAACATCAAACCCTTCATCAAACCATAAAGGTGTCGATCACCACCCACAGGCCACACTTTTATTCCACCCATTTCGGACCTCTAGACTCCTATCGAGAAGCTTTGGTTCTTGCCACTGGTGTGTGACCATGAAGGCCCTTGACCCATATGCAGATCAACGCGAAACGTCATTTCACATGATCCATCACTAGTGGTCTCTAGTAAGACATAGTGATTACCTAATGTCCACGAGGTATCGAACGACTCGATATCTCCTCTCTGTCATCTATATCACTAACCCTTTGTTTTCTTTAAGGCGTATGGGATTGAATGAGGCATAGAGCCGTCATCTTCATGTATTCCATCTAGTTCCTTGAATTCCAAGATGACTTATTCATAATTGGTGCGGCCGCACACTTCATATGTCATAATCATCAAGGGGCTCAGAACCATACCCTTCACCGCGTCTCATTGTGGGGAAACAAATCCCTTCGGACGCAATGTGGGCTCCCACTACAGTCTGTCCAATAGTCAATGATGCCCGTTATGACTACCCTGCTACAGGCCACGTTGGAGCATGCCAAACTATAGGAGTGACGTGCATGTGAGCCACTCGCTCCAAGGTCTTAAAGCAGTGATCACACGACGACGGAGTATGTGTTGGTGACTTAATTTATGCGCCATATTTCAAGTCAGGTTATCCAATATCATATCTCATATGATATCCGTGATATGACTTTGGTAATCCCATTAGCTAGATCAGCAGAAATTGATCTTAAGTCATCCTCACACTAGTCACTTATGGATAAGTATTCGACTAGAGATTCGTCAAGTATAATTTCATAGCATCTAAAGGTTCTATTATTAGTGATGACACACTCAATGACTTTAGATGAAATTATTGCTTGACTCGTTATTACAACACAATAATAATGAAAATGCATGTTATTGTTAAACATAAGATTACATAGAAAAGATTTGGACAAGGGCACAAGCTCTTACAGTTTCATCTCCTATCTCAAACAATAATGAAGGAGGATCTCCTCTCACCACGATTTTTTTTCCAAAAATGCCAGAAGGGCCAGTTCAATTAAGATCTTTGGTTGAGATTTATGATGAGACTGTGGAGATCGAAACAGAGGCAGACGAGCTCTGTTTTCTTTCATGTGACGAGCCAACAAACATTCCTGAAGCGTTAGCTGACAAGAAATAGAGACAAGCCATGGAAGAAGAGCTCTGGTGCATTAGTGACAACGAGACTTGGGAATTGTCGACACTTCCACCAAACATGAAAGCAATAGGCCTAAAGTGGGTGTTCAAAATGAAGAAAGATGTACAAGTAAGGGTGTCGAAGCATAAAGCTCGCCTGGTTGCAAAAGGCTACGCACATAGGGAAGGCATAGACTACGATGAAGTATTTTCCCCTGTTGCTCGAATTAAGACTAAGTCGGACTTCTTCTTGCCATCGCAGCTCATAAAGGGTTGCAAGTTCACCACATAGATGTGAAGTCTGCCTTTTTTAAATGGTAGTCTTGCCGAAAAAGTTTATGTCATACAACCTCCAGGGTTCGAAGACAGCGAGAAGCTCAACCATGTGATAAAACTGAAGAAAGCACTCTATGGACTTAAGCAGGCATCCATAGCTTGGAATAAGAAGCTCAATCAAAGTCTATAAGTTGAAATTTAAGAAAACTGCTTTAGAACATGATGTTCATACCAGAAGCTCGTGGAATTCAATTTTAGTGGTGGGAGTATATGTAGATGATCTGATCATTACTGGATCATCAAAAATAGATATTGAAATCTTCAAGTCTGAGATGAGCAAGGAGTTCCAAATGAGTGATTTGGGATTACTGCCTTGGCTGGTGACATTGATGATAGAAGCAGCATTACATTGATTGTTTTCTTCCTGGGGTCGAGTCTGATTATGTGGGCATCTCAGAAACAGAGAGTGGTGGCACTGTCTTCATGTGAGGCATAATACATTGCAACAACATCTGCATCGTGCCAAGGGATCTGGTTGTCTCGACTTATTGCTGAGATTTTGTGAAAAAAAAACAGAAGAGGTCTGTTTAAAGATCGATAACAAGTCTGTCATAATGCTCAGTAAAAATTTATTTCATCGTGACAGAAGAAAGCATATTGACACACACTATCACTTTGTCTGTGAATGTGTTCAAGAAGGCAGAATATGTTAGCATAAACTTGCAGATGGTCGATATACTCACAAAGTCACTAGGAAGAGTTGCTTTTCTTGCAATGAGAAGCAAGCTTAAGATTAGGGAGGTGCAAGTTCGAGATTAGGAGGGAATGTTGGTTTTTAATCTCGAAAGGAGCAAAACGGTGTGTTTTGGCAAGATGGAAAAGTCAAAATAATGATGGAGGCGCGGTTTCTTGGGCATTAAGGCATTGCTGCTTTTTAGGGATTTTTTTCGTTTTAGTTTACAGATTCCTTTTGTTTCTTGTATTGGGTTTTTTCCTTGTTTTTATTTCTGCTATAATTAAAGTCATACCAACCAGGATCAAGATGTGATTTGCTTGACTGGTGTTTCCCCAATACAATCATACTTTGTGTTTTTGCTCCTCCCTGTTTTAATCCACTATCAGGTCCCTGATTTTCAACTCTAGACGACCCCTTCACCCAAGAAAACACTCCAAAAAAAATAAGATAAAAACGAATCTAATAGAATTACTTTTAATCGCGTTCCAAGCTGCTTGAAAATTTTTAATATTAAACCATATGGATGCGGTGTCTTATCCCCGTCACAAGAACATATGGCATCCCACACCTCCTATGTCAAAAAAAACTTTCGAGAGTAGCCACTACTGGAGGAGATAAACGAGGCCTCAGATCCCCACCCAACAAAGAACGACCCAAGAAATGGATTAATGACAATCAGAGATGTCTGAGCTCAAATTTTAGGAATCGCAGCCACGCCACTTGCTCTCTCTCAACCATTTCTGACACGATAAGGGCCCGAGACCAAATGAGATTATGTACTTTCTTAAGAGTTTGGCCCAAACCATGTATATTTGATAAAGGCATATTAATAACTCATGATTATAATCTCCAGATATAACTGATCGCCTCAACTTTCTAACATACTCGGGAAAGATGTCCAGGGTGCACGACGATCCAAATAATTTGATGGGGAGTATAAGCTAATCACAACACACTCAACTCATTGTTAGATTTGTGCCCTAGTCCAGTGTAATAAGTTCGTCTGTATATAATGATTTATCATGTTTCGAATAAATAAAACGTCATTATATTACTAATGTGTTGTAGTAATATATTAGATGTAATTTGATCTACATCATTATGTGTGTCATCACTAATAGTAGAACTGTAGATCAATAAGAATTACATTTAATAAGTCCCTATGAAGTGACCATTATGAGGCTAACTCTTTATGATCACAATCTACTGATCATGGCAAGGTAGTGTCGGAGTTAGATCATAGCTATCATCAGGGAGATGATATTGGACGACCCGACGGTGAGTATGTACATAGATGTCATCATGAGCATACTCACATATCGTAGTTTTTCATTGTATCCTTAGACCGAGGAGTCTTTGTGATCACTGTGTAGTAAGTATCTAAGTTTGACTCAGTCTAAGGTTGCATGTAAAAGGGTAGCTATAAGGGCTTTGATCGCCTTAGGTATAAGTTACATGAGTGAACTCGAAGGAAGGTTAAGGGATTTATCCCTCATACTCCGGTATGGGATTGTTATCTGTTTAGGCCACTTGATGAGTATGACTGAAAGATATTGCATGGCCATGCGGGAGATGTTGGGATTTGTACCCTAGCACAATGTATTTTCAATCTAATCTTGTAATAAAGATTATTCGTTGAATAAAAATCGGCATTAATATTACTAAGTGTTGTAGTAATATCTTAAGTATGATTTGATTTGTATCATTGATGTGTTAACACATAATAGTAGATCTACAGATCAGATAAAATCTTACTTAAGGAGTCCCCGATCAGAACAGCTTCATGAGAAGCGATCGGTATGAGGCTAACTCTAAATGATCACGCTCTACTGATCATGGCCAGTAGGGGGCCAGAGTTAGGTCATAGTATCACCAGTCAGGGGTGATATAGGACGACCCGAATCATGAGTATGTTACATAGACACAGTCATGAACATACTCATATGTCGGATCATGAAATCACATCCTCAGACCGAAGGACCATTGAGGTCAATATGTAATGAGTGACGAGTTTGACTCAGTCTAACGTCTCCTGTAAAAGGGTTACAATAACGTCTGTTATTGGCTCGATCACAAGTTACATAAGTTGACTAGATGGATCGCTGAAGGATTTATCCTTCATACGGACGTGTGAGCAGATATCAGTTTAGGCCACTTGATGAGTACAACTGAAATACAATAGCATGGCCATGCAGACGATACGTAGTATCAGTTATAATTCAGTTAACTCAGAATCAAGAAACATGACAATAGAACGAGGATGACTTGTCTATGCCTCGTGGTTGTCAAAGATATCAAGAGGATAAAAGGATAGATTCATGAACGACAAGGTTAAGTCGAAATCTCGATAATCACAAGCGTTGGGTAATCATGATGTCTGGCTAGAGGCCACTCATGATGGAAAGGGTAAAATGATAATTTTACCAGTCCGCCGACGTGTCGTGAGCCTAGAGGGTCACACACTTTAGGTTGAGTAAAACGGATGGAATCATATGGAGGAATCATGAGAGAGACAAAATCCGGTTTTGGATTAAACCAGTTTAGACCGATTTCGGTTTAGGATTAAACCGGAATCAAGAACGGTTTAGCAAGACTAATTAATTATAATCTAATTAAATAGATTTAATTAATTTAGTTAAACTGGGCCTAGCCAAAATGGGCTAAGCCAGAATGGGCTTCTCTACACAATTAATTAAAAGCTTTGGGCTTTAAGCCCATTAAGGCCTTTAATTAATTAAAAGCCCAATTAAGGTCTATAAAAGGGAAATTTTCAGATCTGAAAATCACACAATTAATTTTACAAACCCTAGCCGTCTTCTCTCTCTCTCCCTGCCAAGTTTCGGCCGGCCCCCTCCCCTCCCCGCGTTCCGTCCGTTTTGCTTGCTTCGATCTTCTAGCAAGGTTCGTTGCAAGTATCCTTTGGATTGCTCTTCCTGTGTGGACGATCTTTAGAGGTTACTAAATCCTATTTAGTAACAAGGAGATTTTGATTCAAGGTAAAACTTAAATTTTAATCTAGTCTAGATCTCATGATCAATTCATGATCATGCAAGATCCGTATTTAATCATGGAACTTTGAGGTTAATTTCTTGTATGGGCATGAAATTAATTGTCTGGAACCCTCAAATAATTCCTTCAGGAGATACTTTGTATCAGTTTTCAGTCATCTCAGACTTCGAGAAACAATGATTGATTAAAGAAGGATGACGGTTCTATGCCTTATGATCAATCTAGATATCGGGTGATAAAAGGATAGTGACATGGACGATAAGAGGTTAAATCGAATTATCGATATTCATGGACGTTGGGTAACCATAATTTCTTGCTAGAGGCCACTTATGATGGAAAGGGAAAAATAGTAATTTTGCCAGTCTGCCAACGGATCGTGAGCCTAGATGGTCACACACTTTAAGCAAGGTATAGCAAAAGGGACTTAAAGAAGTTAGTATGAGAGAATAATGTGGATTGGGAATAATTTGTCTTTCGGTTTAGTTAAATCGAAGCGAATTGGTGTAAACCAGGAATCGGTTTAAGGGAATTGGATCGGACTAGCTAAACCGTTTAAATAAAACCCAATTTGAATGGGTTTAATTAATTGTTAGCTAAATGGGTTTTAAGCCCATTCCTAATATTAATATTAATGGATTAAAAATTAGGAAGTTATTTTTTCAAAATCAAAAATTAATTTTTGATTTTGGTCTTCACCTTCCCATTTTTTTCTCCACTTTTTAGTCCTCTTCCTCCTCCTCTTTTGGCCGAGCTAACCACCCTCTCTCTCAACATTTTTGCTTCTTCTTCATTTGAGTTTCTGGCAAAAACAAGATAAGAAACCAAGAAAGAAAATGTGTCTTGCTTGTGTGGATTAACTCTATAGAGTGTACATTAGTATACTTGGTGATTAGATCATAAGAAGAAAGGTATTATTCTGATTTTTCCATGAATTTTATGTGCTGAAAATTTATTCTCACATGATGATCTTCAAAAATTTTCATGAATCCATGGTCATAATTGCATGAGGTTTATTGTTTGGAACCCATGAATTCCTTTTCTCATAATGGAGAACGGAGGTCAGAACAAAAAATAATATTACGTTGAATTGAACTCCCTGTACAGTGAAAAACTCATTTATCTAGAGCAAATGTAAAATTATAATCTACTGATAATCCGCTAGAACGAACAAAAGAGTTATCAATGTATACAAGTATTCTCTCCTTAACTAGAACTTCCCCAAGCACTCTCTGTTTCGAAAGAGCCTGCAGGCCACACACATTCCAAGGAAGGAGCGTGACACCAATGAGAACAGAGGACGTCCATCGAGAATGGTTTTCGCGCCACAACCACCAAGCAACACTTGAGCGCCTCTGATACTCCTTGACTGAGCGTACCCACAATTCTCTTTTTTCCCCATTCATTGATGGAAGTGAAAGACTAAAATTATATTTCTTCTCTTTCACACTTCTCATCACTAAAATGCTTGTACAAATAGCTCTAAGATGAATGTGACCATATAACTTATACAAATATTAGAAACTATCTTTTATTCTTGTATTAATTATAGGGAAAATGACACTTTTGTGCACCTAAATATACACTTTTGACACTTTCATACCCTAATTTGTTTTCTCTTTTTTCCATATTTGAATCTCATTTTGGGATAATAATTCCAAAATACCCAAAATACTCATGAATTGAACCAAAATTCAGGAAACTTCTGGACCATTTTCCCAAAATACAAATGAACTGAACCAAAATACTCATGAATTGAACCAAATACTCATGAATTGAACAAAAATTTAGGGCCATTTTTGGTATATAAATAGCCAGTTGTCCCAAAATGAAATTCGGGTATGGAAAAAAGAGAAAAAAAACTTAGATTGAATATGACCCAGGTCTGTTCTTGAGTTGGGACAAAGCGTGCTCGAAGAGTGGACTCGGGTGAGGAGCTCGAAGACAGGGGGAGATCTTAAGTTAAGTTGTCACTAGTAATAATAGCATAAAACTTAGATTTGTATGATAATTTTAGAAGGCTTGTATGTTTGATTGATTACATCATAGTGAAACTTGTTCACTGGCAGAGTGCCCCCAGACGCTTGGGTAACAAACTTCTGTGTCGCTTTTACGCTTTGTCTGTTATATTGTTTAGTGACTGTGCACCAGCAAATGTCTATCACTTAGTCAGAACATTGTGATAGACATCTTGTGTTTAACCAGAATTTCAAATAGATAAAAAAACACTATTAATAATACGTAATTAAAGGGATAATGTCATCTAACTACCCCTAAAGTTGACGTTTTTTCACTTGGGTACCCTAAAATTTTTTTTGGCATTGTGGGTACCCTAAATTTGCAAAAATGTCACTGTACCCAAAGCCATTCCCATCCATTTTTTTTTCAAAAATCTGTTAAATTTTGAGCTGAAAAGATTCAAATGCTCCTGTAAGTGTTTTAAATTTTCAAAATGTGTCATTTTGGACTTTTCCTCTCCCCTTCAACCTTCTCTCTTCTTCATCATTCTCTCTCCTCCACAAAATCATCAAATCAAATATCTATTCAAAAAATTCTTTATTTTTTAATATCCTTCTTTTTTAATGCAGGGAAGGAGCATTGCGCTTCGATCTTGCTCTCTCTGTGCGTCAATGGCGGCTCCGAGGTTATTGACGTTCTGGGCAATGGCCCTTTACTCATGACCTCTCTGTACTCGCTTATAATGGAAGGTACAGCTCACGTGAGCAAGAAAGCTAAGTCCTTGATCAAGATTCTGCATAAACTTCAAGAATCGACCTCGTGTCGAGGACCGGTTCGTCGGCAAGAACGATCTGTTCATGTTTGGTGAATTTGAGGGTAAGAACTAAAAATACGATCTTTTTCAGGTAGAAGTGTAAATAGATTGATTTCAGTGATTGAATTGTCTGGAATTTGCTATCTTTTTCCAAAAGCTTATTGGACTTTACAATGTGGTTTTTGTATACTTGTAATGAAATTTGAAATTGTTCAAGCAATTCTTGTTTCCATGAAAAGAGATGTGCCCATTTTTCAGGAGTTTTGGTGCCATTTGAAGATGTGTAAGTGATTGGCCCCTTTTAGAGGTGATAGAATACATACTCAATCAATTAACTAACAAAAAGCAGGTTGTCTTTATCTGTGATATCGTCGAGATGATAGAAGTATACTCAGCTTCATATTCATTTTTCTTAACGCACACTTATTTTCGTCAACTTTAATGAGTATAGAACCCTGGCATTTATCAATCCTGCGTCCTAAACTCACAATAAAAAATTAGACCCAAAACAATCATTTTTCATGATATTATATAAATCAGTAAAAAAAAACTTCAAACAAATAAATTCTCCTATCAAAATATAAAGTTTGAATAACTAAAACAACAACGACTAATAAAAACGAAAATATTGTGCTTGTCAAAAAAATTATTGTTGATACAACAAATGATGAAACCTAATTGCATAAACAATATGCATACCCAATCAAAATGAAGACATATGTTCATCAAATGAACAATATATATATATATATATTCGACATCTTGTGCGTTATGTATATAATAAAGATCTCGAGCATCTGATCAAGCAAGATGTCAAGAGTTATGTCTCAACATCTTGTTCGACATCTTGTGCGTCGCAGTATTAAAAAGTTTATTATAAAGATATTCAGCGATTGTGAATCTGGAAGATCTCCAGCTGTGTACAAGACTTTTGGAAAGTCTTTATTATGTTATGATTCTGGAAATCTACTTGTCGTGATAGAGATTCTGAAAAGATATTCGGCGGTAAGGAATTGGGAAACCTAAATTGATTAGGTTAAGGAAACCCTAATATGTTCCAGACAATTTGTGGCTGCTATAAAAGTTGAGGCTCCACCCATAGCAGGGTTGGCTTCTTTGGTTAACATACAGAGCTCTTAGACGTGAAGATTTGGCGAGTTGAGAGGTTGTGTGTTCCACGAAGCACATTGTGTATCACTACAATAATCGAAAGATCTAAAGTGAATGATTGGGGGTTTTTCTTTGTATGCGTGATTGAAGATTCACGCACAAGAATAAACAAACGACTTGTGACATCCGAGCAGGGAGAGTGCTCGTTGAGTGGAACCAAGACGGGGTCTTGGATTTAGGGGTAGTCCTTAAGATAGGTTTGCACTTGTAATAGTAGCATAGGGTAGTGATCTGTGTGATGATCACCGATACTTGTATGTTCATAGTGAAACCATTCCACTGGCAGAGTGGCCCCAGACATTGGTGAGATTGCACCGAACTGGGTAAACATATCGTGTGTCATTGTTTATTGTTTTGTATTGTTATTGTTCATATTTGCTTACTGACGAGTTGTCAAGAACATTGTCTTGACATTGTTCATGACATCTTGTCTAACTCATCTAATCAGAATTTTAATAGCGTTAAAGAAATCTAAACTGTATGAAAAGAACAAAAGGATCACCGAATATATAAATATGAACACAAAAGCGAAAACCGCTTAACTTATGAGATTTTGAATCTCTCTCCACGCACATATTCTCTGCATGTATTCAATCTGCTCATTTGACTATGAACAAGGCTATTCCTCCATTAACAACAATGAATTGCATCTCTCCCGTTGTTTTCATTTAAATAAAATTTTCCAGCTGATTTCATGCAAATAGGGAAGATGGTGTACTGGAACGGCTTACCGTATAGGTTCCGGAGTTGCACAAGTCCAAGAGGCAGTTGGGTTGGGCGGGTATTGAAGAAACCATGTTCTGGTTTAGTATTATGTAGGGACGGACTGGGCCGACTCTAGACGGGTAGTTGCTATACCCTTGGCCCCAAACTCGGGAATTACACATGTTATTCCTAAAATTATAAAATCTATAAAAGATGTGTCAAAAAAAATTAATATTACTGCAACTTTCTCCTTCATTCTTACACTTTCAGCTTTATTCAATTGTTCATACGCTAATTTTTTTATAATATAACTTGCTCACCTCGACTTACATAAAAATTATACTCGAATACGACTCCACTTGAAATTCAAGATTCAATATTTACTTCGAATTCATCTCCTATTAGATTATAATAATTTTTAGGGGTAATTACAGATCAGTATACCCGTTGAAACCTCATTTAAGGATTGGTACCTCAAGTTTGATTTTTTATTTCTCGGTTCCCCAAGTTTAAAACGTTAACACTTTAGTCAAAATTCAGTTAAATCTAACAGTTTTATTTGTGTAATGACCAAAATGTCCTCCCTATATAATTACCAAATTATATAATTATTTGATGAATTGTTGAATGACAATTTTACCCATTTTTAAATGGCAAAATAAACTCATGCTATGAGGGCAAATTTGTCCTTTCAACTAAAAAATTAAAATTAAAATTAAAATTAAAATTAAAATTAAGTTAGGAAATTACATTTATAACCCTATTTTTATTCTTTCTTCCCCACTGAAACCATCCCCCTTCTTCTCTACATCTTCTCCTCTTCTTCTTCAATGTCTACCCCTTCAAAACCGCCCTTCGTCAAGATCTCAATCGAAGACAACGCCACCAGCACCGTCGATTTCTAGAACCACCACTGTCGATTCGTGGACAACGCCACCACCAGTCGAGATGGTGATTCAGGAAATTGACGGTGGTGGCTCTGACTCGCCGGGAACTTCATCAACGACACGGTCCTACCGTTTATAGTGAACCTCACGAGTCCCACCGAGTCATGTCCCGAGTGGATTCGGCGATTTAGCAAGGCTCGAGATCCTCTGGCTCACGGGGTGCAACCTCGTGGGTCAGATCCCACCGAGCCTGACCCAGTTGACTCGGCTCTGGAACTTTGAACTGTAGGTCGACGGGCTCACCGGTCCGATCCCGAGCACCATCAATAACATAACAAATGGAACTCACCGGGACATTACTGGTCGATTTGGGTAAGAACTCGCCCAGATCTGTTTGCGAATGGAACTCATCAGCTTATACGGCGCAGTCTTGTTATCGGCGTCGAAGATGTCAAACGCATCCTTCATCGACGCCACCTGATTGGTGCTTAGATCCTTTCCCATGGCATGTCTCTGGTTCGTGTTCTTGATAATGAAGAAGAAAGGAAATTTTGAATTGAATTGGAACGGTGCTTTACCAAATTACAATATTAAAGACATGTTGTTTATGTGCTTTTTTTGTTATTTTGATTCGATGATTTGTTGGAAGAGGGTAATTTGAATGATTTATGCCTTAATTTCAATTCATAATTAATTTGTAGAAAGGGAAAGTTTTGTTTAAATAATATAAGTTTTTAATATTAAATTTTATTTATATGAAAAGACATATGTACCCTTGAATTATAAATTAAACTTAATATTTTGAGGGTAAAATGATAAATTCACATTTATAAAATAATTATATCATATAAATTATAGTCGAGGGCATTTCAGGTATTAAAATAAATATTAACGGTATCACTGTTAGATTTAACAGATTTTGAACTTAAGTGTTCACGTTTTAAACTTGAGGGACCGAGAAAAAAAAAATCAAACTTGGGGTACCAATCCTGAAATAAGGTTTCAACGGGTATACTGATATATAATTATTCCAAATTTTTATCAAACATGTTAGTTTTCTTATTGAATATGTTTTAATTTTTTTCAAATATTTAAAGCACAAAGATTGAAAACCTTGTCAAAATTTCGGCTCATTTAAAAAAATGTTGCCCCTCCTATAAAAATTTCTAAATCTACCGGTGTATGTGAATATTCGAGAACGGCAAGTGGACCGGTGAGGCAGTGTCACTGAAACCGACCTGTTGCCAACTCTACATAAAATATGTTTTCATTTTTTATCAAATATTTAAAGCATAAAGATTAAAAACCTTGTCAGAATTTCGACTCATTTAAAATGTTGCCCCTATCAAAAATTTCTAAATCCACCGGTGTGTACTTGCACCGGTGAGGCAGTCACTAAAACCACTCTGTTGCCATTTCTACATTGTATGGACCAAAAGGCCCAAAGAAAAAAGGCAAGGTGATATCATTTGAACAAAACAGGAAAATAAAAAGAAGTGTATTCATATATACCCAGAACAAGAAAAATACACCATATTCATCTGTGTAAACAACATTCACTATCATACAAAAATCTACTAGGGAAACCATAACCTCCAAATTAACACAACACATACATCTATCTCAGTAATGCCATATCCAAAACACCCTCATAATAAATACTAACCCTGCCCTACGAGTACAGCCAAAATACAGTAGTCCTCAAGGCTGGATCCTATACCCGACCGTGCCCATTCATACCATTGCCATTGCTTCCATTCATGGAAGACGATACCTTCCGCGAGCTCTCCTTCTTCCTCTTCACAACAACAAACCAAGTAAAAGCTTCCAATATGACCGCGTTGATCCCCAAAAATATGAGAATTCCGATGTAAATCTTCTTCCATTTCTTCTCTGGGTCCAATATGTCGAGTCCCTCAAAGATGTTGACAATGCTCATTATGATCACAGTGTATCCGATGGAGTGGTGGTAGATGTTCCAGTACAGCCTGTACTTGTGTTCCGGCTTTGGCCTCAGAAGCAAAGCAAACAACTGCACACAACAAACATTTTGCTTTCAGACTAACCTAAAAATGCACACCAAGTTTCACACTCATATAGGAAATTGCAAAATAAATAAAAGTCATATCCTTTAGATGGGTTCACACAAGTTTTTTTTTATCAATATATGTGGTCCTACTAAGGATATTATTGCAGAAACATTAAAAATGATCAAATTATAAGGACATACACTGAGATGGATTGAAGCAAAAGCAACCAGGATATGGACAAAAGGAAGAGGAATTTTGATGGCCACCCCCAAAATTATATATTCAACTGAATGGTTGTCATATTTGTATTTTCTTATTCAAAGGTGAAAATGACAGTAATTAGAAAAATATAATTTGAACAATCCCATTTAAGCAGACATGTCATTGTCCCATTGCATAATCAGTCCAAATAGCATTACTAACTCAAATTATAAAAAATAAACATGGGAAATATATTGACACACAATCTATGGAATGCATAAGGTGATTGAAGAGTAAAGTAAGTGAAATCTACCTGAAGTGTTCCGAGACAAAAGAGGGTTATCCCGAGATTCCTGTGGAGATCATACTGAATACCGGCAGAGTCGCTTCCGAGCTTGAGTCCGGTGGCCCATCCTGCCACACCAATAGCATAAGCCGAGGTCTGAACACCAACATGAAGGTAGAACCACGCCGGATTCGCTGACTTGAACACTTTCAAGTACCTGGCGACCATTGCTCCCATAGGCATCAAAGTCCCCCAACTCACAGCATTCAGCACTCCATGAACCTGAAATCGATTCAATTTCTCAACCCAATTAATTCACCATGACACCATCCTATTACAAACCCAAAAATCTATCACCATCACAATCTACGACCAGAAAACCCTTTTAAAACAGGCCAATAGAAAAGGACTTGATGTCTATTTCTTAAACTACAATTCATTATGATTTAAAATAACAAATTCAGTTCACTTCAATTCAACAACAACTAATTCTGGTCAATTTCAGTAGAATTTGCTTAGCTCAACAGATTTAGAAAAAGAAAAGATTATAGAATCACCCAACTTAATCCAATAATTGGAATAAAAAATTTCAAAACAAAATCGATCAGCTTACGTTTCTTTTGCGAGTTCTTGAAGCGGCGGTTCCACCGGCGGCAGTGGCGTTTCCGGCTAGAAAATCAACGGTCCCGGTGGACCGGACGTTGGCTCCGGAGGTGGAATGAACAGAGGGAGCGCCGGCGACGAGGGGGCCTTCTTGCCAGACATGAGCAATGGTGGTCATGTTGCTGGGAAGAGCGATGGTGGCGAAGATGGTGATCTCGCTGTTGAGGAAGGTGGCTTGGAGGTTGGAAACAGGGAAGGAGAGATCGGCCTGGGCCATTTCGGTTTGAATCTGGGTGATGGGGGAGGTGTAGGCGTGGACGGCGCCGGAGGAGTTGTGGAAGGCGACGAGGGCCTGGGAGCCGACCATCATGGGGCCGTCGGGGTTGAGGGCGTAGGCGACCCAGCGGGAGGAGGAGGCGGAGGTGTGGCGGAAGGCGATGTCGAGGGTGGAGGAGGACTGGGTGTAGGTCCAGTGGAGGAAGGAGTTGAGGACTGGGAGGTCGTTGCAGGAGGCGTAAGCCCTGTTGCCGGAGAAGCTGTAGCTCCGGCAGCTCTGGGCGTGGGAAGGGGATGCGACGAGAGAGATCGCAATGGCGCAAGAAACGAGTTTCAGAAGGAGATCCATTGTTTGGGTTTCTGGGAAGAGAAGAGGGAAATGGGTTCTTATAGAGAAAGTGAGGGAGGGAGGGAGGGAGCGAGTTGGGGTTGTTGACCGAACCGAATGAGGAAAGGAAGGGGAGTGGGTTAGGGGCAAGCAAGCGAGAAGGACGTGTCTATTCTATTATGTGTATTCAAAGATTTGAAATGTCTCATAATTGGAGTTGGGTTTGGATTTGGAATTGGAATTGGGTGGGTATGTTTCTATGTCAAACTCCAACAACAACTCCCTTTCCCTCCCACTCCCACATGTTCATACTTGCTCCTGCTTTCTTTCTTCCTTCACACTTTCCCAAGAAACTTACCCAAACATTACCACCACTTTTTTGTGGTTTCACTTAAAATAACATATTTAGCTCTGTTAACAGATTCGTAACACAATGTTTAAATCTTAGACTCGAGTTCCAATTTAAATCAACTAGGCTCATAGTTAGTGGGAAAAGAATGTTTGATACACAATTAATAATTTATTTTTACACGCACTTAAAGTCTTTCTATATCATTTAACAATCTTAGATCGTGATTAAATGTGAGAAGAATCGATCAATTAAAGTACACACAGCCAATCTTAACTATAGCCGATTACCTGTGCGTTCTAGTTGATTTAAAAGTAAAATTATAACTCAATTTTACATAGTTTTCTCCAACTTTAATAGTGGACAATCGGTTACACTGAGATATTTGAAATTGACACATGTTAGATGTTTGGATGAAAACTATTAAGTTTTAATGTGAACAGATGAAAATGTCCTTAATCATACTTCAAATTTTCAAATCATGTCATTGGGTTCAATTTCATGCAACCCTCTTCTCCGACCACTCCCCACAAACTCCCTCTTTCTATTCAGGTTGGATACTCCATGAAACTCATCAAAAATTGAGTCAGCGGAGCATTCTGGCACCACGCGAGAAATGCGATGAACTTATCGTTCCCGAATAGGATTGTTCTGTTAGTCGATTTTACTTTCTTGACTTTTATTTTCTAATCTGACGGTGTCTGACTCATCATTATCTCCGCAAACAACCTACACAACAATTTTGCATAACTCCACTCTGGCAGCTTTTTCCTTTCCCTCCAAATTTTGTACCCCCTTGTATTTGACCACCATCTTTGGCGGTGGGCACTCCATCTCAGAATCTGATTCGGTAGAGACCATCAGATCCGACGACGCTAGGGTCTTCAATTTTTCCCAAGAAGATAACCTCTTAGGATGGCGACACGTCAAGATCCGTTGACCTATGGCCCAGATCCCGACGAAACCGGGGAAATCAAACTCGTTGACAAGTATAATGTCGAGGTAGAGAATGCCATGGAAGGAGCCGAAAGGGCGGCAAATATGAAGACTGAACATCGGGCACCGTTGAGCAATCGGCTGGAATCGTTCGCTGAGGACTACCTCAACCACGACGAAAACTTCAACGTCACTAGCCGATTGCTCCTCCTCTTCCCAAAAATCGACGTCGATCCCACCGATTGGGCTTCTCCACTGGTAATTAAAATTAAAGCGATAGGGAAAAGGATGACCCATAATTTGGACAAGAAATTGTTGGATTCAAACCAATTGACAGTGTTCATCGCATTCTTGTCAGTGTTGGAGTGCTTCGTCGACTCATTTTTTATGAGTTTTCTGGACTGTCGAATCGGGACAGGAGTGGCGGGGAGTGGTCGACGGAGAAGGAAAGCTTCGGTGGTGAGGTGGTCGGAGGAGAGGGTTGCATGAAATTGACCCCAATGGCATGATTTGAAAATTTAGACTAATCAAGGGCATTTTTGTCTTTTCACACTAAAATTAACAATTTCCATTCAACTATTTAACATTTCCCATTCTGAATCTCTCAGTTTAGCTGATTGTCTACATTTGAAGTTGAGGATAATTATGTGGAATTGAGTCATAGTTAAAGTTGATTATGTGTATTTTACCCTTAAATCAACTAGATGCGTAGTTAGTGGGAAAAGGATAGTTTAATATGGTAAAATATTAATTTAATTTTTTACGCACTTAATTTCTTCTTGTTTTTCATTTAAGAATCTCATATCGTAAAAATTTTGATATATCAAACTGTCATTTATTTTATTTTTAATATTTGACTTTCATTTACATATTCATAAGACATTCTTGTAATTAGGTCAGAGTTCTAAAATCGTTACTCTAATCGATCGGAGAAGGCATTTTGAGAATTAAATGGGAATTAATCAGAAAATAAATCGGACAAGTCAGAAATTTCTAGAGCACTAAGTCCGAGTTAATGTATAAGATTAATAATTAATAATTCACACATAATTTGCTTATTAATTATAATGAAAATGGAATTTGTAGTTCATTATAATGTATTGTACCATTTTTTTCTTTTATAATCATATTAAAGTCAAAGTCTTTAAAGAAGTTACTAATAGCAAACTTAAAATTAATTTTTACTGTTTTGAAGTATTCAACATTTTAATACAAGATTATTAATAAATATGTTGTATAATACAAAATAAGTGACTGAAGTTTCTTGAAAAAGAAATTTAACAGGTATAACACCATTTTCTTTGTGATACTTCAATGTCATATTGGTATATCATTTTATTTTGGATTGATGTAGCTACAATACCACACTATTTGGTGTGATACTAAGCAAATCACCGAATTGGTGATACATTTAATGTTAGGTTGGGTTGAGAAATAACAAAAATACTAAAATAATTGTAGAACATGTTAAATTGGAGATGAATGAAGTAGTGAGTTTAAAAACAATGAATTACATCATTTATATATAGATTTATGTTCAATCCAATATGAGAATGAACATATTAATTAGAACTGGGAGGCATAACATTTATGTAGGAGATAATTGCAATTAGCAAGGATTAATTACAAACTTAATAAATTAAATTAAGACAATAACACAGGCCCTAAATAATTACACATGTTAACGGGTTAAGTTACTTTAAAGACAAACCAAAGAGTACCCACGCAACGCAAATCTTTCTTCCTTTTTGGTGATGTAGAATTTGGAAGGTGGGGAACAAAATTAATTCAGGAACTCAATATCATAAATAGTAAGTGAGGTATGTGATGATGTCAACCTCCATACAAAACTAGAGTTCCAGAAGTAATTTCTTATTACTCCATTCTTCGATTAAAAAACAAGTATGATAAATTTTTAAGACAACTAAAATTAGCTGACAAGTAAGTTATATTTGTTTCATAACATAACGTATTATGAATTGATTTAATTTTAATTTTTTTAACAAAATAGTAAGATATCGAAGTATCAAAATAGTATAGTTAGGTATAATAAACTGTCATCTTTTCTTGCAAAAATTGAAGATATATTATATAAAATGGTTTGCCCTTTACACCTTCTTGTGTTTTAAATAAAAATTAACACAAATTTCCTTATTTTACAGACATTAGTGACATTTATGCACAAATTATTTACTAGAAAAAGTGAATGCATATTTGAAAGAAAATATCATCTCAGCCTCCATCATTTGTTCAAAAACAAAATAGAAATAACTGAAATATATGGGGAAAAAAGAGTAGAGAGTACAGTAAGTTGGAGAAAAGTTATTGGGAGAAAATATGAAAAGAATAGCGTGTTGACTGGCTTAAGTTCCGATGAATAAGAAAGGTTCTGGAAGACTTTTGCTTTGACCTCAATTCAATCAATCTTTTGATTTGGGTCCATTTGCCGTGTTTTTTATTCACTTACTGCAACTTTTCTTCTTCTTCTTTCTGCGACGTTGTTTCACCTAAATGTTTTTATTTTTATTCGTTGCTCTATTTAAGTCTATTTATCGATTGATTTATTTTTAAAATTAAAATTGCTTTCAAAATATACACACTTCAGCATCTAACCCAAGCTGATCTCTTTACAATACAGGGATATTAATGGTGCAATTCAAAATTTATTAATTCATATTTGAGAGTTCCACATCAAGAAATAATATAAATTAAAACAAATTAAATAATATATTTAGGCTTCTGTTTATAAATTTATCTTTTAAGTGATCGTTTATAACAGTGTCAAAACTTAACTTGACTCTTCATCTATACGTATTTATGCCATTTTGCTCTACGTCATGTTTTTTAGTAATTGATTTGACTTTTATGTGAAATATAAAAATTATGATTTTTTTTATCAACAAATTGTATCGAGATTTGGTTTAACAATTATATTATAATTAATCATATATAAGTTTTTCTATAAATCACATCGAGAAAGAATATAAATCACATATTCAACTTAAATAATAAGTTTAAGCTTTTGTTTATAAATTATAGGGATAATTACACTTTGCCCCTGCTAAAATGATCACTTTTACATTTTACTATTGCTAATTGCGTTTTTTTACACTTTGCCCTAACAGTGTTAGATTTTGGATGAAAATTTTCATTTTATAACAAAAAGACCAAAATACTCTTAGAGTTTTCTTCCCTAATTAAGATCAACCTCCACTCAAATCCGGTCATACCGGTTTAATTATTAATAATTCAAATAATATTAATTAATAATTAAAATAATATTATTTATTAATAATATATTGAAATATTCGAATTACACGACTCTCTCATACGAACTCCATTTAAGGCTGATAGTGTATCAAATCGAAGAAAATCGAAATATCAACAACTTTAATGAAAAAATTATTTATTAAAACTTAATATTATTTTGATATTTAATAATTAAAAAATATTAATTATTAATAATATGGTGAAACTTTCGAATGACATAATTCACTCATACGAGCTTTGTTTCGGGCTCATAATATATCAAATCGAATCAAATCATAAATTCATTTCGAAGAAATAAGTTTTTGTCTAAAATTCCATCCAACGACGACAAATTTTTTAATCTTTAAAAAAAATTCGTCTAACAATAACCAGTGTTAGAGCAAAATGTTAAAAAAGTTATTAATAATTAATTATTTATATTTTTGGTAATAATTATTTATCACGTAAAATTAAATCAATTATTAATAATATATAGACAAATACTTCTTTCTTCAAAATTGTTGACTTCCAATTCTTTTTTATTTAATATAATATATGAGCCCGAAACAAAACTCGTACGAGAGAGTTATGTTATTTGAAAGTTTTAATATACTATTAATTATTATTATTATTATTATTATTTATAATTAGTATTATTATTACTATTAATTGATATTATTTTAATAAATAATAATTAATTTACTTTTAATTTTAATTATTAAAAATTTATAACTGAAAAAATGATTTCCTTTTATTTTTATTAAATAATTATAAATAATAATATTTTTTTATTAATAAATATTATTAATATAAATTATATATTATTAATAAATATTATAATTTGATGAATAATGGCATCAATTTGAAATTTTGATTAATAATTGAGGGCAATTTCGACTTTTCATACAACATGAAAATTTTTCATCCAAAATCTAACACTGTTAGTGTAAAGTGTAAAAAATACGCAATTAGCTGTTGTAAAATATAAATTTTTTTTTTAGCTGTAGTAAAATGTAAAATCGGTCATTTTAGCATGTGTAAAGTATAATTATCCCTAAATTATATCTTCTAAGTAGTTGGACTTTATAATATAGTTGTAAAACTTAATTTGACTCTTTATCTGTATGCAATCATGACAATTTACTCTTGTCCTAAGACTTACAATGGCGTGTAGAATGCTATCAATTCAGCTCATGTTTTTATTAGCAATTCGACTTGCACGTGAAATGTGACAACTTTATTACTACTCTGATGCATGAATTTTGCTATAATCGTTAGAGTAAGTATTTATATAAATATGTGAAATTTGAAAGAAAACTAAAATAAGGAAAAATGGTAAAAAGAAAGTACTATGCACTATAACATTTTTGGCGGAGAATACGGTGTATTTTGTTAATGGCAAGGAGATGATATGATCTTTAAATTTTTGTGCAAAATGTGTATTTTTATAATACTGATGAAATTCATTGAAATTAAGATTCTTACAAAATAACGTCTACCTGTGAGAACTCCACTAGAGGAAATACAATTATGAAACTTCCAAATATGAGTACAGTTGCACGACATGCCTGCTCATCTCAAGATTGAGAAAGTCTAGACAAGGTTAGGCAACACTCTGGGAAAGGTGATAAGATTGGACAAGAGTAACTTCACAGGCCACTGGTGTTCTTACATCCGTGTACGAGTGGAGATGAAGATCAACAAACCTTTAAAAGTGTTAGGATTGTGCCCTAGTCCAGTGTAATTCCTTAATCTATATTGTAATGTATATCATTTTTCGATCTAATAAAAAAGCATTATATTACTAATGTGTTGTAGTAGTATATCGAATGTGATTTGATTTATATCATTATGTGTGTAACCACTTATAGTAGAACTGTAGATCAGAAAGAATTGCATTCGATGAATCCCTGATCAGCTAAGCTTCTTTAAGAAGCGATCAGTATGAGACCAACTCCTTGTGATCACGCTCTACTGATCATGGCAAAGTATGTGCCGGAGTTATACCATAGATATTGAAATTCTGAATCGTAGCCAAGTCAGGAAGTCGAACACAAAGTCTTTAACTTGTGTATCGACTTCTTGTGGAAACAGTAAGCAAAGTAATAGACAGATAATAATCACGACACCAGAGATGATTACCCAGTTCGGTGACTCCGCACCTACGTTTGGGGGCACTTTGCCAGTGAAAAGGTTTTTCACTATCAGGTAGTCAATAGTACAACTTCAAGCCCAACTAGCTATCACACAAGCTATTGTCCTAAGTTACTATAGATCTCACCGTGAATCACCTCGACCAGGAGCCTCTCCCCCTGTCTTTGAGATTCCCTCAATTCCACCCTTCGAGCAAGTCCATGCTCGGTGTCGTTGTCTTCTTGGACGGAGTTGTGAATCTTCAATCACAAACAAAAACCCTAACCGATCCAAACACTTAGTCTTCGCGACTCAAGGTTTGATCGGAGCAAAAGGTCCGTTCTAGCAAATATTCATCAGCCTCTCAACACGCCGATGGTGCACGGTTAAGAGCTCTGAGAAATCTTGCAGGTGTTAGAACAAGAACGGATAATCTGCTAATGGGAAGCCAAGGGCTTTTTATAGCAGCTCACATTCCTAATCTTTCTCGGATCAGGAACAGGAAAGTCAGGCAAGTTGTTGCCGCCTTCCACGAACAGCTGGAAGTCGTCTTGCCTATTCTGACTTCCTGATGAAATCAGGCAAGTCGAGTTGCCGCCTTTTGCTAACGTGTAACTGCCAGCTGGAAGTCGCCTGACTTGTCGACGTCACTCTCTTGCGCTCCAAGTCTTCGTGGCGTCTTTCTTCCTTCGCTCCAAGCTTTGTCGAAATAGGAAAGCTTCAGACTTTCCTAATCTGCGGCTCGTAACAAGTCGCTCCACATGACATGTAACATGTTGCTCGACTTCTTATTTTTGCGCTAAAAAATCATGCCAACTATTAAACGTAGCAACAATCTCCCCCTTTGGCAATTTTTTAGGCAAACACCTTTTTGTAAGCCCATCGTCATCTTGTGGCAGTTACGCACAGCAAGTGACTTATCTTGTGGCAGTTACGCACAACAAGTGATGTGACTTTTTTACTCCAAGCAGGCACATCGTCGTCACCTTGAGGCAGTTACGCACACAGCAAGTTTCGTGACTTCCGATGCGACTTCTTGTGCGGCTTCTAGCTTATCTTCTGGAGCTTCTAGAGCTTAACTTCTTGAGTGGCTTTTGGAGCGGCGACTTCTATGTACATCTTTCGGCGCGACTTCTGACGTAACTCCTGGCGTACATCTGGCGCGACTTCTGGCGTCGTATCACATTTATCTCCCCCTGTTTGTCAAAAATATTGCCAAAGGCAATCTCATAACCTAGATTTGTCTAAACAGCAGGGTGAAAGAGAAATAGCTCACACCATGAACAAATAAACGGCTCAAACATGAGCTCAAATCCAACTCAATCAAGAGCAAATATCCCAAAAAAATAGTCACAGTGTACGGAAAGTAACTCGGACAAACCCCGAGAATTTAAAAGTGTGTTTGGGACAAAGTTATCATAGAAAATTTCAGAGAATTACTAAAACGACGTGGAGTCGTTATCTTCTTCTTCAGCAGTAGCAGCAGCAGCAGCTCGGAGGTCTTCTAGAAGGACTTCACAGGCGACTTTGCGAGTTGAGAGCGTGGCAATTGACTTCTCCAGATCAGCCATCATTTCCACCAATCCTTCCTGCATCCTAGCGCCAATTGGTCCTAAGGGACGAGAGCTTGATCCAGCTCCTGGAGTTTTGGCC
This sequence comes from Geranium rotundifolium, assembly GCA_963920655.1. NCBI lineage: Eukaryota > Viridiplantae > Streptophyta > Magnoliopsida > Geraniales > Geraniaceae > Geranium > Geranium rotundifolium. The sequence goes on from OY987315.1 coordinate 13,002,754, forward strand.
ATAGGAAGACCGAGGTCCTTCAACTGCTGCCCTTCAAAGTTCTTGAGATTGATGGCTAGAGGCAATGGCTTTTTCCCCGGAATATCCGATTCTCGAACAATGTTAGGACATTGTTGGAGAAGGATACTGGTGATTAGCGAAGGAAACCCGATCGAAAGTTTGATAGCACATGATTTGGCGTGCTTAACTAGATGGTCAATAATATAAGCGCCAAAATCAATGGGAGACAGCGTACCTATTTGGTAAATGAGTTTTGCCAGCTCTGTTTTGATGCTTGACCCATGTGTAGAGGGTGCGCAGTTAGCCAGACCGATGCGGTAGAGAATAGAATATTTTGCTGTGAGCTCGGTTGCCGCAATGGTGTCCTTGACTGGCCATCCCTTCTTACGTCCTCCGGTTATTTCGACCGCTACTTTGTCCAAGTGCGGGACTTCTGGAGTGACTTCTGGGTCATCTCTGCCAAGGTATGTATTGATGGTTGAGGCAGAGACTTCGAAGCATTCCCCCCGAACAAACACCTTTCGATATTTAGCATCTTCAGGTTCATCGAACTCGCTTGACAGATTGACGATAAACTCCTTAACCAAAGTCGGGTAGAATGGGCCAATATTTATGACCGTGTTGGTCAGGCCAGCTCTACGAATAAGCTCTACAATCGCATTTATCCCTTGTGCTTCAGTGGAGAGTTCTCATTCAGGATAAATCTTCCGTTGATAGACATACTGCCACTTAACGACATTGTCTACAGAGTGGAAAGAGACGTTGTCTGTGGGTGCCTTCGGTACATACTTGGGGAGCTTCTGCCCTCCTAATGTCTTCTTCACCTGTGGTAGCACAGTCAGGGTGTCTTCTTCTTCTGATTCTTCTTTTTCAGGGACAGCGGTTACTGTAGTGGTCAATGACTTCTTTCTTGACTTCTTCGGCTGTTTGGACAACGAAGCTTCTCCTTTTTCTGCTGCTTTCCTTTTTGGGGTCAATCTTCTCTGAGCTTGAGTTTCTTTTTCTTCATCAACCAACCTTCGGGTTGGTAGCTTCCTTCTTTCAGCCCTTTTGGGCACAGCTTCTTCCTTTTCCATGTTTTCAATATCGACACTTTTTTTGGCAGGTTCCTCTAGAAGTTGAGTGACTTCTGGAATGGCTTCAGGATTTTCATCACGCCCTGACTCATTGTTTGGGGCGACATGGGAACTTTCTTCCTTTTGCAAGTCCTCGTCTAGAGGGGACTTCTCTGGTGTATGTGTCGACTTAGAGAGGCTAGGTTGGTCCTCGGAGCCAGTGCCGTGGACTTCAGGAACAAGGGTTTCAAATCCCTCTACAGGCAGGCTTTCTTCAGAGAGGATAGTAGATTTACCTCGTGTTGGAGTCGTAGTTGAGAGAGAAGCTTCTCCTTCAATGTTCGCAGAACCGGCTTGAGCGTCGTTCTTCTCAACGACGGGAATTGTGTCTTCCGGTGTGATAGATGGGGGCGAGCTTGTTACTTCCTGAGGAGCCGCCGAAGTTTCCCCTAAGCTTCTTCCTCCTCGGATTCTCACACCATGCTTGGTTCTCGTTGATTTGGAGGCAGATAATTTCTTGGCAATGACCTTTGCCCTCATTTTTGCTCGAAGTACTTTTGAAGTAGATGGTATTCTACCGCTGCGAGTACCAACCATTTAGCTAGGATTTCTTCTTTGTAAGGAGAAAGTAGATTTTTGCAGAACTTTTTGATCTGAGAAACCCTAGCGATTTCAAAATAGTGGAGGAGGTGCAGAGTCTGTGGGAGTTGAACAGAATGATTTCTGATAGGTGGATAGTCAGATCGTAATCATTCTCAAAATTCAAAAGACTAACGGGCTTCTGATGAAAGGATTTGGGCCTGGCTTGATTTTTTGGACCCTGTTTGGTCCTGATCGAGAGAAAGAGTAAATTCAACTAAAAGCTCTTCCTCTTCTTGCTTGACTTCTGGCTATTCTAGACAGCAAAGTCCGAGGGTTGACCTCAGACTTTCAAACCTTTTGGCATCTAACGCCTTTGTAAATATGTCTGCGACTTGTTTCTCAGTGGGTAGGTATTCGAGCTTTATTTTCTTGTCTTCTACGAGCTCTCGAATAAAGTGGTGCCTGATGTCAATATGCTTTGTCTTGTTATGCTGCACTGGGTTCTTCGAGATGTTGATTGCAATGATGTTGTCACAGAACAAAGTCATGACTTCTTGCTTGACTCCATATTCTGCCAACATTTGTTTTATCCAAAGAAGCTGAGTACAGCTACTTCCAGCTGCGATATATTCAGACTCAGCAGTAGACAAAGCAATACAATTTTGCTTTTTGCTGAACCATGATACAAGGTTGTTCCCCAGGTAGAAACAACCTCCAGAGGTGCTTCTTCGATCTGGTGTGCTTCCCGCCCAGTCAGCATCACAATATCCAACCAGAGTAGGAGAGGTATCAAACGAATATAGCAAACCCAATTCAGAGGTTCCTGAGATGTACCTTACGATCCTCTTTGCATGAGCCAAGTGACTGACTTTTGGATTGGCTTGATATCTAGCACAGACTCCCACAGAATAAGCAATGTCGGGTCGACTTGCTGTCAAATAGAGGAGACTTCCTATTGTGCTTCGATAAAGGCTTTGATCTGCTGGTTCTCCCATCTCGTCCTTCGTGCACTTGTCATGTGTGGCAATAGGAGTCCTCTTTCTAACCCGAACTTCTTGACAATGTTCTTTGCGTATTTACTCTGGGAGATAAATATTCCATCTGACATCTGCTTGATCTGGAAGCCTAGGAAATATATGAGCTCACCGACCATACTCATCTCAAATTCAGACTGCATGTGTTGAACGAAGCGTTCCACCATCTTGTCTGACTTCCCTCCAAATACAATGTCGTCGACATATATTTGAGCTATCATGATGTCCTTTCCTTCCTTCTTCACAAAGAGAGTTTTGTCTACTCCCCCTCGAATATAGCCATTATGTACAAGGAATTAGGTAAGACGTTCATACCATGCTCGTGGAGCTTGTTTGAGACCGTAGAGAGCTTTCTTTAGCTTGTAGACATGGCGCGGAGAGTCATGGTCTTCGAAACCCTTTGGTTGGGCTACATAGACTTCTTCGTTCAGATTTCCATTGAGAAAGGCACTCTTTACATCCATCTGATAAAGTTTGAACAGCAGATGACATGCGATGCCGAGAAGAAGTCGTATGGCTTCCAGTCTGGCTACTGGAACAAAGGTTTCTTCAAAGTTGACTCCTTCGACTTGTGTGTACCCTTGAGCCACTAGTCTCGCATTGTTTCGAGTGATGTTTCCTTGCTCGTCAGACTTGTTTTTGAATATCCATTTTGTCCCGATGATATTGACATTGTCAGGCTTGGGTACAAGTTCCCAGACTTCATTCCTTGCAAACTGAACCAATTCTTCTTGCATCGCGCAGACCCAATACTCATCATTGATGGCCTCTTGTATATTCTTCGGCTCAATTTTGGAAATAAAGCACATGTTACCTATCAGTTCTTGGCGGTCAAGAGATGCTTTTTGTCGAGTCCGAACTCCCTCATTAATGTCTCCAATTACATCCCTGGGTGGATGATACTTCTGAATTCTTCTTGATGGAGCTGTTTGCCTTGTGGGAGTTGCCTCTTCATCTGGGATGATTTGGCCTTCGTCTTCAGATTCTTTGTTACGCTCATCGTCCTTGACTTCTAGTCTGACTTCTCGTCTGACTTCTCCTGAGAGATTTAGGACTTCTTCGTCCTCGTCACTGGATTGTTCGTTGTTGTCATCGATCACGACATTGATGGATTCCATGATAGTCCGGGTGCGTTTGTTGAATACACGAAAAGCCCGACTATTTCTGGAGTATCCGAGGAAGATGCCTTCTTCGCTTTTAGGATCCAATTTGCGTCGCGGTTCCCTATCTACGAGTATGTAGCAGACTGATCCAAACACATGGAAGTATTTGACATTCGGCTTTCTCCCCCTCCATATTTCATAAAGAGTGAACGAAGTTCCAGGACGGAGAGTCACTCTATTATGAATATGACATGCCGTATTCAAAGCTTCAGCCTAGAAGTGTTGCGGGATGTCTTTGGCTAACATCATGACTCTTGCCATCTCTTGAAGAGTGCGATTCTTTCTTTCAACGATTCCGTTTTGCTGAGGAGTGATGGGAGCAGAGAATTCATGGGCGATTCCTTCAGCATCACAAAAGTTTGCGAAGCTGATGTTTTCAAACTCCTTTCCATAATCGCTCCGAAGCGAACGACTTTCCCAATAACTTCTCCCTTTTCTCGTTGAACTCTTCGACATAAGGCTTCAAAGACTGAGAAGGTATCTGACTTCTCTCGAATGAAATCTACCCATGTGTACCTTGAGAAGTCGTCTACACATACAAATATGTACTTCTTCCCTCCTAGACTTTCTACTTGCATGGGTCCCATAAGGTCAACATGAAGAAGTTCTAGAACACGAGAAGTAGTAAGATGTTGTACCTTCTTGTGTGATGTCTTGACTTGTTTCCCAATCTGGCATTCTCCACAGATTTTTCCTTCAATGATCTTGAGGTTGGGAACTCCGATGATAGCCTTTTCAGAGAGAATCTTTTGCATACTCCTCAAATTGATGTGGCCAAGTTTTTGATGCCATAGTTTTGTCTCTTGAGCTTTGGATAAAAGGCACTTGGTTGGCAAGGTACTGACTGTTGGAGACCAGAGATAACAGTTGTCAAGGGACCTGTGGCCTATCATGACTTCCTTCTGTTGTTTGTCTTTGACCGAGCACTTGTCGCGAGTGAAGTGGACATCCAGATCTAAATCACATATCTGGCTTATGCTGATGAGGTTTGCTGTGAGGCCTTCTACTAGCAGAGCTTCTTTCAGACATGGAGAGTTGGGAAGATTGAGTTTTCCTTTCCCGAGCACTCTAGCTTTTACTCCATCTCCAAAAGTGACGAAGCTATTCATGCATGGTATTAAAGTGACCAAGAAAGAGCTATTACCCGTCATATGTCGAGAGGATCCACTATCGAAGTACCAATCGTTGCTGGTTGAGGCCTTTAAAGCGGTGTAAGCGATGTTAGCTTGATAGTTGACCTCTTTGACTTGCCATTCCTTCTGAGGTTGGCTTTTCTTGATGGTGGTCCTTTTCTTGACCGAGCTCTTCCCATATAGCTGATAGCAGAAGGGTCGAATATGTCCTCTTCGTCCACGGTGATGACAAATCCAGTTGTGTCTTTTGGTCTGGGTTTTTGAAGCAGCCAGAGTAAGAGGCTTTTTGGTTGCCTGGTCAGCCGTGTAGCTAGGTGACTTCTGACGAGACTTCTGGGAGACAGACTTCTGAGGAACGAAGATGGTGTGTGATGATGAGGCTTCTTTCGAATATCCAAGGCCTTCCATATTCCTGGCTGGTTTCCCGATCGACAGGATTTGATCTAGTGTGTCCGTGCTTGGATTCATCATCTTTACTGACTTTGTGACCTGCTCTATTTCGCCTTTTAGTCGAGCAACTTTCTTTTTGAGATGAACAGTTGTCTCGAGAAGTCTTGACTTGTCTTCATTAAGAGTAAGAATGAGAGCATTCTGTTTTTCGATTACCTGAGAGTCTTCAAGCCACTTGACATACCATTCGTTGTAAGCGTTGTTGAGAGTCTCATCGGATAGCTCATCATCATACTTCTTTGAGCTTTCAGCTAGTTGATCTATTGTGGAGGAAGTGAAAGCCACATAGTTACTTGTATGCTCAAGGTCACTGTCTTCCTCATCTTCATCGTCAGTTAGAGAGGCAATGAATCCCTTCTTCTGTTTCTTTAGGAAGTTGGGACATTCTCTCTGCATATGTCCATACCCCTCACATTCAAAACACTGTGCTCCTTTACCTGATCGTTCTCCTCGTCCTCCATCGTTGGCTGTGTTGTCGAGCTTCTGAAACTTATGTTGTGGCTTGTCTCTGACTTCTCGGGTGACTTTTCTTCCTGTCATCTGGCCAAATCTTTTCATGACTTTGTTGTAGTTTTTGGCCAGCATGGCGATAGTTTCTTCAATGTCACTATCCGACTCAGAGTGCGTTGAGTTCTTCTGATTAGAACTTTTGAAAGCCACACCTTTGTGTTTCTTCTCGATAGGAGGTAGGGAGAGCTCGAAAGTCATTAGTGAGCCCATGAGCTCATCAAACTTCAGTGTCTTCAAGTCATGGACTTCTTCGATAGCGGTGATCTTCATCTTGAATCTGGGACTTAAGGCTCTCAATGTTTTTCTGACCAAGTCCTCATTGGTCATAGTCTTGCCAAGTGAATATGATTCATTGGCCAGATCCTTGATGCGCACATTAAACTCCGCAATAGTCTCGTCGTCATTCATGGTCAGAGCCTCAAAGTTAGTCGTGAGGTACTGTAACTTCTGCTCTTTGACTTTTGAAGTACCCTCGTAAGCAACAGCAAGCGTGTCCCAGGCAATTTTGGCACTTGTGCATGTGCTGATGAGTCGAAACACATTCTTATCTACTCCATTAAAAATAGCATTGAGTGCACGAGAATTACCTAGGGCAGCTTCATCTTCTTCCATGCTCCACTCCTTTTCTGGTTTGATGCTCGTTTGATTTCCATGTGCATCAACATAGTAAGGTTCCTCCCATCCATTGATGATAGACTTCCAGGTTTTGCTGTCGAGGGACTTCAAGAAGGCACACATTCGTGCTTTCCAATATCCATAGTTTGTTCCGTCGAGTACTGGCGGTCGATTGACAGATCCTCCTTCCTTTGAATCCATATTAGCTACTCAGATTTTTGCAGGAAAATCACCTAAGAGATTAAGGTGCCTCCTCTGATACCAATTGAAATTCTGAATCGTAGCCAAGTCAGGAAGTCGAACACAAAGTCTTTAACTTGTGTATCGACTTCTTGTGGAAACAGTAAGCAAAATAATAGAAAGATAATAATCACGACACCAGAGATGATTACCCAGTTCGGTGACTCCGCACCTACGTCTGGGGGCACTTTGCCAGTGGAAAGGTTTTTCACTATCAGGTAGTCAATAGTACAACTTCAAGCCCAACTAGCTATCACACAAGCTATTGTCCTAAGCTACTATAGATCTCACCGTGAATCGCCTCGACCAGGAGCCTCTCCCCCTGTCTTTGAGATTCCCTCAATTCCACCCTTCGAGCAAGTCCATGCTCGGTGTCGTTGTCTTCTTGGACGGAGTTGTGAATCTTCAATCACAAACAAAAACCCTAACCGATCCAAACACTTAGTCTTCGCGACTCAAGGTTTGATCGGAGCAAAAGGTCCGTTCTAGCGAATATTCATCAGCCTCTCAACACGCCGATGGTGCACGGTTAAGAGCTCTAAGAAATCTTGCAGGTGTTAGAACAAGAACGGATGATCTGCTAATGGGAAGCCAAGGGCTTTTTATAGCAGCTCACATTCCTAATCTTTCTCGGATCAGGAACAGGAAAGTCAGGCAAGTTGTTGCCGCCTTCCACGAACAGCTGGAAGTCGTCTTGCCTGTTCTGACTTCCTGATGAAATCAGGCAAGTCGAGTTGCTGCCTTTTGCTGACGTGTAACTGCCAGCTGGAAGTCGCCTGACTTGTCGACGTCACTCTCTTGCCCTCCAAGTCTTCGTGGCGCCTTTCTTCCTTCGCTCCAAGCTTTGTCGAAATAGGAAAGCTTCTGACTTTCCTAATCTGCGGCTCGTAACAAGTCGCTCCACATGACATGTAACATGTTTCTCGACTTCTTACTTTTGCGCTAAAAAATCATGCCAACTATTAAACGTAGCAACAGATATCATCAGGTCGATGATATCGGACAACCCGATTGTGAGTATGCAACATAGATACTGTCATGAGATACTCACAGATCATAGCTTGTCATTATAACCTAAGATCGAGGAGTCTTTGTGTGCACTGTGTAATGAATATCTGAATTTGACCTAGTCTAACGTTACCTGTAAAAGGGTAGCCATAACGGCTTTGATTGGTTTGGTTATTAATTGCATTAGTGAACTCGAAAGACGTTTGAGGGATTTATCACTCATACTCCGGTATGAGGAAAAGTATTCGTTTAGGCCACTTGATGAGTATGACTGAAGGAACAACACGGCCGTGTAGGTGATACCTTAGTATCACTTTTCAGTCATCTCAGATATTAAGAAACAGTGACTGATAAATTAGGGTGATGGTTCTATGCCTATTGATCAATCTGGATATCGGTTTGATAAAAGGACAATGACATGTACGATAATAGATTAAGTCGAATAATCGATAATCACGAACGTTGGGTAATCATAATGTCTTGCTATAGGCCACTTATAATGGAAAAGGGTAAAATAGTAAGTTTACCAGTCTCCCAACGGGTCGTGAGCCTAGAGGGTCACACACTTTAAGTACGATATGTGACAAACAAGCATGGATGGTAATTGGAAGAATCCGCTTTTCAATTTAGTCAAATTGAAAACGATTCGGTCTATTTCTGGCCTAGGTTTATTAACCAGACGGTTGAAGAAATCAAATTAGAGAGATTGGACCGGTTTAGCTAAACCATATAATTAGAATTCAATTAAATGAGTTTTAATTTGGTTTTGGTTAAGTGGGCATTCTTGGTTTTATTTGAGAATGAGGCTTAAGTGCAATTATAAGGTCTTCTTCTCTAAAGCAAGTCCACACCAATGGGATGATCTTCAAGATCCTTCACTTAATGCTTACTAGAAAAATTAAGTGAAGAACAAGAGAGCAATAAGAGAGAGAGCAAGAAGGTGACCGGCCAAGGAGAGAGAGAGAGAGCTAGTAAGTGAGTGATTAATTCCCTTGATATTTTCTCTACTTCATCAACTCATAAGCATGGGTCTAAAAGGTGAAAGCATGGGCTTAAAGGTGTCATTACCCATACCCCTTAAATCACTCACCTCTTAATCAACAATCACCAACTAAGCACGGTGTGTGTGGCCCCACCCTTGGACCCACCAAGGTGGCTGGCCATGTTGGGGTTATTGGGCCCAAAATGGGCCCTTGTTGGGCCGGTCACGTGACCTCATGGGCCGAGCCCAATGAGCTCGCCCATGTGGTTTCGTGTCGTGTCCAAAAGTTGCCCGACCCTATTTGTCGTTACTTATCAAACAAAGTCCGACGCGACATCGACGAAAAATCTCAGTTTTCTCGATTCGCTAATTATTCTCTCAAACTGAACCCATGGCCTAAAACCTTCAGTTTTGTCCATGCATTTCTCCTCAAGAAACGTTAAGGTTTCCTTGTCTCAAGTTATCCGTCTTGTATGTGTGTGACCCTCCAGGCTCATGTCACCGTTGGCAGATCGGCGCAAAAGATCTCTCTTGTCTGATCCATCATAAGTGGTGTTTAGTAAGACGTTATGATTACCCAAGGTGCATGATGATCGATGATTCGATTTAACCTTGTGTGTACAAGTCACTATCCTATTATCTCTAGACACTCCGATTGATCACAAGGCAAAGAGTCGTCATCCTTGTTTAATCAATCATTGTTACTCAATATGTGAGATGGCTGAGAACTGATAACCCGTATCACTGGCATGGCCATGCTCTCTCTCTCAGTCACTCTCGATCAAGAGGCCTTTAACGGATATCTTTCCCATACCGTAGTACGAGGGATAAATCCCTTAGTCGTCTTTCGTGTTACTCATGCAATCCGTTCTGCCACCCAATCATGCCCGTTATTACAATCTTGTTACGGAAACCGTTAGGCGCAAGTTAAAGCCGCACGTACATTGCATAGCGATCACAAAGACTCCTTGGTGTAAGGATATCGTGACAAGCTATCGCATTTGAATATGTTTATGGCTTAATCTACGAAACACTATTCAAAGCGGGTCGTCCGATATCAATCACCTCATGATATCTATTATATGATTCCGGGATCCTTCATCCCTATGACAAGTAGAACTACGTCATTGAGACCCATCCTCATACTGGTCGCTTCTATTGAAGCGTATATTGACCAGGGACTCGTTAAGTGTGATCCGTACAGATTTATAGTTCTACTACTTTAGTGGTCATAAATCATATCATGCTTAACATATTACTTCAATCAGATCATAAATCAGTAAGTAATATAAAGTCGTTTTATTTATTACAAACGATGATAATTATGCATAGACATTTATAGACTACTAGCAATTGGACTAGGGCACAAAAATGCTATCAATCTCCCACTTGCCCCTAATTCCAATTTAAGTCCCAGTCTATACCCATTGACCTAATATGTTTATCATGTTTCGCTTGAGGAAGAGCCTTGGTCAAGGGGTCGGTTGTGTTATCATCAGATGCAACGTAGTGGATCTTCACGTCACCTCTAGCAACTATGTCGCGGATGATGTGATACTTCCTGAGTACATGTTTGGATTTGTCATGTGCCCTGGGTTCCTTAGTTTGCGCAATGGCCCCGGTGTTGTCACAATATAAGTCTACTAGGTTAGATGGGTTTTGAATTACACCTAACCCAACCATGAAACTCCTGATCCATACAACCTCTTTTGCTGCTTCCGATGCAGCAATGTACTCAGCTTCCGTCGTAGAGTCGGCAATGGTGTCCTACTTCTTGCTTTTCCAGCTGAATGCTCCACCGTTCAACGTAAACACATATCCCAACTTACTCTTAAAGTCATCGGGGTTTATCTGAAAACTAGCATCGACATATCCTTTGACGACTAGATCATCATTTCTTCCCCCGTATACAAGAAAAGCGTCTTTGGTTTTTCTCAAATATTTGAGAATCACCTTGACGACAATCCAGTGTTCCTCACCGCGTTTGGATTGATGTCTACTGGTAGAGCTTAGGGCAAACGAGACATCCGGTCTCGTACATATCATGGCATACATTATGGACCCTATAGCCGAAACATATGAGATCTCATTCATTCTTGCTAGCTCTGCAGGTGTCTCAGCACACTGTTTCTTGCTAAGCTTTATGTCATAACGCATGGGCAGTAGTCCTTTCTTTGAATTATGCATTGAGAATCTTCTCAGCACTTTGTCTATATAGGTGCTTTGACTTAAGCCCAAGACCCACTTGGCACGGTCTCTATATATCTTGATCCCCAAGATGTAAGAGACCTCGCTGAAAGAGATCACCACGGGTTCTAATCGATAAATATCATGCAGCGGACGTTATGTAACCGTGGTGACCGAAACAAGCTATGATCTTAATGTAAATTCAACATGTTATAAATACCTTTTTGAATATGAAAATTACCTCTTCTAATCGATGAAAACACAAGCTTAGTGTTTCTCTATTAGGTCCACACAAGCACCACAACCGAAGAAGGTTTTCACTCAATAATTTTGCTATTAATTTTGAGAGAAACTTGACAACAATGGAGGATGAAGAGAGAGAGAGAATTAAGCCCAAAGGGAGGAGGCAGAAGAGGGAAGTGGTCAACAATAGTTGGAAAAAATTATGGGAGATATTTTGGAATTTTTAATTTGAAATAAAATTGCGTATCTACCCCTCTTAAACTCCTATTTGCCCATCTTCCCTATTCATCATTTGAATCCCTAAATGGGCTTCAAGCCCGTTTAGCTAGAACCCAAATTAAACCCATGAACTTGAGTTATAATTTCGGTTTAGACAAAACGGTTCAATTTCCTCGAATTGATTTCTTCAACCGTCTGGTTAAAACCTTAGGCCAGAAAACTACCGAATCGTTCTCAATTCTCATCCATAATTATTTTTCATGTATCGTGCTTAATGCGTGTGACCCTCTAGGCTCACGAACAATTGGCAGACTGGTAAAATTACTATTTTACCCTTTCCATCATAAGTGGCCTCTAGCAAGACATTATGATTATCCAATGTTCGTGATTATCGATTATTCGACTTAACCTGTTATTGTACATGTCACTATCCTTTTATCAAACCGATATCCAGATTGATCAATAGGCATAGAATGGTCATCCTAATTTATCAATCACTGTTTCTTGATATCTGAGATGACTGAAAACTGATACTAAGGTATCACCTGCACGGCCATGCTCTTTCTTCACTCATACTCATCAAGTGGCCTAAACGAATATCTTTCTCATACCGAAGTATGAGTGATAAATCCCTCAGACGCATTTCGAGTTCACTAGTGCAATAAATGCCAAAGCCAATCGAAGCCGTTATAGCTACCCTTTTACAGATAACGTTAGACTAGGTCAAACTTAGGTATTCGTTACATAGTGTACACAAAGACTCCTTGGTCTTAGGATATAATGACAAGTTACGATATGTGAGTATCTCATGACTGGATCTATGCAGCATACTCACAATCGGGTTGTCCGATATCATCGACCTGATGATATCTATGATATAACTCCGGCAAATACTTTGCCATGATCAGTAGAGCGTGATCACAAGGAGTTGGTCTCATACTGATCGCTTCTTAAAGAAGCTTAGCTGATCAGGGACTCATAAAATGTAATTCTTTCTGATCTATAGATATACTATTAGTGGTTACACACATAATGACATAGATCAAATTACATTCGATATATTACTACAACACATTAGTAATATATGACTATGGCCCATTTCTTATTTGGCTACTACGCGAAGGCGCACGCATCCAAATAGAACTGACCATCTCATCCCGCTCCCATCCCAATGAATACTACGCGGAGGCACACGTATCCACAGTAACGGGAGACGTAATGAGTTTCATGTGGTGTACCCTCTGTGACTCTGATCCAGCTCTTATTTGGCTACTACGCGGAGGGGCACACATCCAAATAGAACTGATTACCTTATTCAGCTTTCATCCCAATGAATACTACGCGGAGGCGCACGCATCCACAGTAATGGGAGACAGAAAGACTGTCACAAGGTGTACCATCGTTGTCTTTATCGGAGCCCGATTCAAAATGAATGCGGCCATTTCCAGAGTCAAGTATAAGTTGAGCTCTCTTCTGGCCTGAGTACTCATAGGTCCACATACGTCGGAATGTACTAGACTTAACAAGTCACTCGCCTTTCACATAAACCTGTGAAAAGTGCCTTTGTCATTTTGCCCATTAGGGGAAACTTGCGTCTTTCAGTTTGAGTGAATTCAAACGGACTTAAAAGTCCACACTTGTGAAGTGTAGAAATGCGTTTCTCGCTCATTAGGCAAGACTTGCATCTTTAAGTTTGAGTGAATTCAAACGGACTTAAAGTCCACACTTGTGAAGTGTTGAAATGCGTTTCTCGCCTATGTGCCTTAAATGACAATGCCAGATTATAACTTGGTTTAAATCATCAGATTTAAGCCTTTTCTTATTTACGTTATACCGATTAAGATTACCAACGTATATATCTGATCCTGAAGACGTGGATACCCACTCTTCTTCACGTGATCCTTGTATTTGTTTTCAATCCCTTATTCCTGTATCCTGGCTCATTGCAGTGATGGCAGATCTCCTCCATTTTCTCCTGAATCTTCACAGCAGCTTTGGGAGCTGCTTGAACTTTTGGACGTTTGGGGTGTCTGAACTACCCTGCAAGGTGCTCAGGAGCCTTACCCTTACCCTGATCAGCTTTCTTGAAGCTGACCTTCTTGTTGACCATAAGGACCTCCTTGGTCTTGCCCTTGAGGTTCTTTTCAGCGGTCACAAGAATCCCATGAAGCTCTGTTAAGGACTTGTCCATGTCATGCATATTGTAATTTACTATGAAATCACTATATGTATCTGGAAGTGACTGCAACATAAAATCCGCAGCCATTTCCTCCTGATCATCAAAACCGAGTCTAGTTAGATGTTCCTGAAGACGTTAAATCTTCGTGACATGGGGACTAATAGGGCTCCAGCCTTAAGTTTGCAGGAGTTAAGTTCTATGAAAGTATCATATCTTTCGACACGAGCTTTCTCCTTGACCATTTCCTTGACCTCTGCCTTACAGGTATGAGGGTCATCTGAAACGTTCCTGAACTGCTTCTGCAACTCTGGCATCCTACTGCCCGTCATAATGCATGACTCGTCGATTTGGTTACTAAGAAACTTTGATAAGTATCCTTAGTGCCCTAGCGGCGTTCAGCGGTGGCTCGGCAGGAGGTTCCTTGGTAAGGATATACTACTTGCGTTCATGCTTGAGTACAAGCCTCATGTTTCTATTCCAATCTGAGTAATTCACGCCCTTGAGTCTGTCCTCAATCTGGACTCTTAGTGCGCTATTACTCCTTTGTGTTATGTTTGCCTTTTAGTTCTACATGGTAAAATTAATTAAAATTCAAGTTGGAGATTAAGTTACAAAACACTTGTCTGATTCTAACATTAGAATCTGAACCAGGATCCTATCATACCCTCAATTGAAGTGAACGGAGGCTCACTGCTCCAATTGAGAGCATCAAGGTAGGAATACATCCATTTACAAAACCATGTAATTCCTGGCTAGGGTCTGTACTAAAAGTACATGACATACCCTATATTGATACCCTAGGTCAGCCCTTGCTGACAATCGTAGACAAGTCTACCAAGCTTGAACTATGGATAGAACTAATGTGACTACTACGCGGAGGCGCACGCACCCACACAGAACTACCCATCTCATCCAGACCTTTTCTCTATGAATGTTACGCGGAGGCGTACCGACATCCATAGGGTCAAAGCCCTTTTGAGTGCCTAAACTTGGATGGTATCACGCTTGACTTGTAATTATTTGCGTTTAAGTGAATTATAAAAGTCTGATTGCATATCGATACAATCTTAATCTGGAATCATCGATTGCAAATCCATGCAAAGATGATCCCTTAGCAGGTTACAGGCGAGTCTGATTAAATTCCGATTTTAATCTTTGCATGTGGGTGATTACAAATCATACATGAACTTGTATATTTAAACTATCATACATTCATACATTCAAACATATAAATGTAACGATAAAATATATGCATAGCTAAGCCCATCTTAAGTTCCTAAGAATCTAGCAAAACTGATCCTAAAGACATGGTCTTTAAGATCCAAACTTGCTCCATTCTCGTGAACTCCCACTGGCTTCGAGCCTCCTCCAATCTGAGTCTCCCTCTTGACTTGCTTCTCGTTTCGGTGTTCGTGATTAAAAATATAAATAAATAAAATGAAATACAAATCACGACACGCAGGCCGTATTTACTACAACCCAAAATTAAACAACGCGCAGGTTGCAAAACTGAAATTAAAATGCAAGTCTAAAGGGCTTAGCTAGCATCATGTGGAAAACACCATGTTATCAAAGATCATGTGATCACTCAAGATTCTTATCAAACAAATAAATTTTCCAAATTTTATCTTTCTTAAGTATGGAAAAATTTCGGTTTATCGAAACCGGATGGTTTAAATAATTAATTGAATTTTGAACCGGTTCTCGCTGGTTTTATTGAAACCGAACCAAATCTGAAAATTAAATTTTTTAGGGTTTCATATTATTCTCACGAACCAGCCGGTTCAGCTCGAATCTGGTCGAGCCGAACCGGCACAACCGAGGTCGCCCGCGGAGGCAACCACGGTGGCCCGTGAGGGCTGCCGAGTTCGCCCGCGGGGCTGACCGTGGTCGGCCACGGGAACGACCATGGTAGCGCGCGAGTGCAGCCATGGTCGCCCGCGAGGCAACCATGGTGGCCCTCACAGGCTGCCATGGTCGCCCGCATGGGCAGACCGTGGTCGCCCGCGACACCGACCATGGTCGCCCGCGAGGGATGCCATGGTCGCCCGTAGGCGACCTTCGTCAGCCCTTGGTGCTGACCATGGTCTGCCCTAGGGCATTCAATGGTCCACCAAGGGTCTCGACCTGGTCGGCCATGGCTCGACCATGGAAACCCGAAACACCCAAAAAAAATATTTTACAATTTTCTAATATCAATCAAATCTGAAATTTTTTTCGATTCACATGCATGCTAAGGTGATGAATACATATAAACTCAAAAAAAAAATCAGAATTAAACATGTAGAAGAATACATAACAACCATGGCTCTGATACCACTGAAAGAGATCACCACGGGTTCAATTCGATGAATATCATGCAGCGGACGTTATTTAACCGTGGTGATCGAAACAAGCTATGATCTTAATGTAAATTCAACATGTTATAAATACCTTTTTGAATCTGAAAATTACCTCTTCTAATCGATGAAAACACAAGCTTAGTGTTTTTCTATTAGGTCCACACAAGCACCACAACCGAAGAAGGTTTTCACTCAATAATTTTGCTATTAATTTTGAGAGAAACTTGACAACAATGGAGGATGAATAGAGAGAGAGAATTCAGCCCAAAGGGAGGAGGAAGAAGAGGGAAGTGGTCACCAATAGTTGGAGAAAATTATGGGAGATATTTTGGAATTTTTAATTTGAAATAAAATTGAATTTCAAATTAATAATTGCATATCTACCCCTCTTAAACTCCTATTTGCACATTTTCCCTATTCATCATTTGAATCCCTAAATGGGCTTCAAGCCCGTTTAGCTATAACCCAAATTAAACCCATTAACTTGAGTTATAATTTCGGTTTAGACAAAACGGTTCAATTTCCTCGAATTGATTTCTTCAACCGTCTGGTTAAAACCTTAGGCCAGAAAACTACCGAATCGTTCTCAATTCTCATCCATAATTATTTGTCATGTATCGTGCTTAATGCGTGTGACCCTCTAGTCTCACGAACAATTGGCAGACTGGTAAAATTACTATTTTACCCTTTCCATCATAAGTGGCCTCTAGCAAGACATTATGATTATCCAATGTTCGTGATTATCGATTATTCGACTTAACCTGTTATCTTATATGTCACTGTCTTTTTATCAAACCGATATCCAGATTGATCAATAGGCATAGAATGGTCATTCTAATTTATCAATCACTGTTTCTTGATATCTGATATGATTGAAAACTGATACTAAGGTATCACCTGCACGGCCGTGCTCTTTCTTCAGTCATACTCATCAAGTGGCCTAAACGGATATCTTTCTCATACCGAAGTATGAGTGATAAATCCCTCAGACGCCTTTCGAGTTCACTAGTGCAATAAATGCCAAAGCCAATCGAAGCCGTAATAGCTACCCTTTTACAGATAACGTTAGACTAGGTCAAACTTAGGTATTCGTTACATAGTGTACACAGAGACTCCTTGGTCTTAGGATATAATGACAAGTTACGATATGTGAATATCTCATGACTGGATCTATGCAGCATACTCACAATCGGGTTGTCCGATATCATCGACCTGATGATATCTATGATATAACTTCGGCAAATACTTTGCCATGATCAGTAGAGCGTGATCACAAGGAGTTGGTCTCATACTGATCGCTTCTTAAAGAAGCTTAGCTGATCAGGGACTCATCAAATGTAATTCTTTCTGATCTATAAATCTACTTTTAGTGGTTACACACATAATGACATAGATCAAATTACATTCGATATATTACTACAACACATTAGTAATATATGCCGATTTATTTATTCGGAAAGATGATAAAACATTACATCTGTAGATCACTTATATATTGGACTGGGGCATATCTCTAACACTCGCCTAAGTCCTCGTTGCGAAACACTCACCTAACCAAGTCTTTGTTAAGAGCAAGGTAGGGACGTCGTTTCCAATGAGTAGAATGTCATCAACATAGAGCACCAAGAAGACTACTTTGCTCCCATCTGCCTTTTTATATACGCAAGGTTCATCATCGTTCTTGATGAAGCCAAATTGTTTCACAATTTCATCAAAACGTTGATTCCAACTCCAAGATGCTTGCTTCAAACCATAGATTGATTTGAGGAACTTGCAAATCTTTCCCTTATTCTCAGGATCCTCAAAACCCTCAGGCTGGGACATATAAACGTCCTTAGCTAACCTCCCATTAAGGAAGGCGGTTACGACGTCCATTTGCCATATCTCATAATAATTCTGCGGACTTGCCTATAACCCTTTGCTACCAGTCTTGCTTTATAGGTCTGAGGTTTGCCATCCATGTCTATCTTTATTTTAAAGATCCATTTACACCCCATGACTTTTACGTCAAGGGTTTGATCCACCAAATCCCATACTTGATTATCTGACATGGATTGCATTTCTTCCCTTATGGCTTCCAACCATTTCTCAGAGTCGGTTCCGTCCAGGGCCTCTCGAAAGGTAGCTGGATCATTGTCCACTAAAACCAAATCATCACCTCTAGTTACTAGGAAACTGTATCTGATAGGTGCATGACTTATCCTTTCAGACCGCCTTGGACCGTCCTCATTAACTGTAGCTATTGGTTCTTGCTCAACGACCACTTCTGGCTCTACTTCTTCCAATGGGTCGTCCAGTGGTTCCTGAGTGACTCTCATCTAGAACTTCATCAAGATGAATAACCCTCCCACTGACTGTCTTGGAAATAAATTCATTTTCAAAGAATGTCCCACCTCGGGCGACAAAAACTTTATTTTCGTTTGGTTTGTAGAAGTAGTATCCTTTTTTTTCTTTTGGATATCCTACAAAGGCGCACTTATCTGATCTCGGTTCGAGCTTGGTTGCAAGCAACCGTTTTACATGAGCCTCGCAACCCCAGATATTTAGGAAGGACAAAACGGGTTCCTTCCCGTACCATTTCTCGAATGATGTCCCCTCCACTGCTTTCGACGGATCCCTGTTTATTATGAATGCGGCCGTTTGGAGAGTGTAACCCCACAAGGAGATCGGGAGATCAGTGACACTTAACATCGATCGAACCATATCCAACAATGTCCGATTCCTTCGCTCGGACACACCATTGAGTTGCGGTGTTCCTGGCGGAGTCCACTGAGATAGTATTCCACTTTCAGTAAGATGACTAAGAAACTCCTCGGATAAGTATTCTCCACCCTGATCAGAACGGAGTGCCTTGATACTCTTTCCAAGTTGGTTTTCTACTTTAGTCCTAAACTCCTTGAATTTATTAAAGGCTTCGGACTTATGTCTCATGAGATAGACATAACCATATCTACTGAAATCATCAGTAAATGTGATAAAGTAGCCTAAACCACCTCTGGCTGGTGTACTCATTGGTTCACATACGTCTGAATGTATTAGACCCAATAGATCACCTTCCCTCTCACCTAAACCAGTGAAGGGCGCTTTAGTCATCTTGCCCATTAAACAAGCTTCCCATCTATCAATCGTTTGGAATTCGAATTGACTTACAAGTCCGCGCTTGTGAAGCGCTGAGATGCGTTTCTCATTTATGTGACATAGACGACAATCCCAGATTAGAGTTTGGTCTAAATCATTAGCTTTAAACCTCTTAGTATTAACATTATAGAGCATGTTGGATCTCGAGTTTTGCATATTTAATATGTATAAACCTCCAACAGTGTGAGCATTTCCATAAAACATGTTATTGTGCATAATATTAAAAGACATGTTCTTAATATCAAAATAATAACCTTCTTTTTCAAGAACGGATATTGATACAACATTCCTGCTGAAAGCAGGTACGCAAAACACATTTAAAAGTTCTATTACAAGCCCACTAGGCAAAACAAGGTCAACTGAACCCACAGCAGTTGCGGTAACTCGCACGTTGTTCCCAACCCTTAGGTCCACCTCGTTTTCCCTCATATCTCTTCTACTATGCATTACCTGCACATCCGCACAGACATGAGACTCATCTCCAGTGTCTAGTACTGAAGCATTTATAGTAGAAAGATTTAGCTCTAATGGAATACCTGACGAAGTAGCGGCCCCACCGCCCTTCTTCTGATCTTCCTTCAGCTGCTGACAGTCTTTCTTCCAATGACCAAACTTTTGGTAGTAGAAACAGACCGACTCATTTGTCTTCCCCTTGCCCTTCATGGGTATGGATGGTTTTATAAGCTAACCATGCAAGCATACAATTATTTCTAATAATTAAAGCAAGCAAGCATAAAGCGTTTAAACATGCACCAATAGCCCATCCTATTCTTAAGATTCTACGAGACATCACATCTTCTCGTCTTTCTCATTCGGGCTCCCACTAGCTCTTGGACTTCCTCCAAGACCGTCATTGTGCTCGATTTTCCATCCTTCTCGTCTTTGAGTAGTAATTACAATTAATACTCGGTTCGTAGACTGGATAAAAAATAATTACACTTTATGGGCTCGAATAAAAGAATAATTACACGCTAACACTAACGGTGTGCAAACCGTGAAAGCGATAAAATTCTAATGGACTACTAATGCATCATACATCTCATCACATCATCCAACATGTTATCAAATAATATGCAATTATTCTGGTTTTAATTTTGCCAAGTTGCTTGGTCGGGTTTATCGAAACTAGACATTTTCGAAAAACGGTTTATCGAAACCGATCAAATTTAAAAGTTTTTGAAATATTGGATCGCGGGTTCATCCACGGACATAATCAACGTGCACGAACCAAGTCGGGCCCACGCTCAATAAGCCGAAATCCCATTTGGCCGAGCCCAACACCACGGCTCGGTTTGGGCCTAGAAAAGCCCAAACCGAGCTTGCCTCCCCTCTTTGCCTCGGCCAAGAAAGGGGACGGCCCCGGTCACCGCTGGCCTCTCCCGGCCTCCGGTGACCTCCGTCCGATACCTCCGATCCGGCTCCCCGAGAGTCTCTTCTCGGACCCGACAAATCCAATAAAATCCAAAAAATTCCAAATTAAATATATTTTCCAAAAATAACATATTTCATGCAATTTACCCAAAAAGCATTAAAAACATGTTATCAACAAATATGACATGCAAATCATCATAAAACCGAAACAAGTTCAACAAGAAAAAAGATTAAGAGGGTTAACCATGCTCTGATACCACTGTAGGGTTTTGGAGCATTCTAGATCATCGAGATAGCGGAAGCATTTAACAAAAGCAACTTCAAACCTTGTCCAAGAACATGAACCATTAAATCTCAAAGCAAAATCTATTCCACAAGAAATTTACCTTTAGGTCTTTGTTGAATCAATAAAGAAGAACTATATGGTCTTCTTCTCTAGAGCAAGTCCACACCAAGGGGATGATCTTCAAGATCCTTCACTTAATGCCTACTAGAACAATTAAGTGAAGAACACGAGAGAAAGAAGAGAGAGAGCAAGAGGGTGGCCGGCCAAGGAGAGAGAGAGAGAGCTAGTGAGTGAGTGATTAATTCCCTTGATATTTTCTCTACTTCATCAACTCATAAGCATGGGTCTAAAAGGTGAAAGTATGGGCTTCAAGGTGTCATTACCCATACCCCTTAAATCACTCACCTCTTAATCAACAATCACCAACTAAGCATGGTGTGTGTGGCCCCACCCTTGGACCCACCAAGGTGGCCGGCCATGTTGGGGTTATTGGGCCCAAAATGGGCCCTTGTTGGGCCGGTCACGTGACCTCATGGGCCGAGCCCAAAAGTCGCCCGACCCTATTTTTCGTTACTTATCAACCAAAGTCCGACGCGACATCGATGAAAAATCTCAGCTTTCTCGATTCGCTAATTATTCTCTCAAACCGAACCCATGCACTAAAACCTTCAGTTTTGTCCATGAATTTCTCCTCAAGAAACGTTAAGGTTTCCTTGTCTCCTCAGGTTCATGTCACCGTTCTAGATCATCGAGATAGCGGAAGCGTTTAATAAAATCTACTCTAAACCTTGTTCAAGAACATAAACCGTTAAATTCCAAGGCAAAATCTATTCCACAAGATGTTTACCTTTAAGTCTTTGGTGAATCGATAAAGAACAACTTTCGGATCTTCTTCTCTAAAGCAAGTCCACACCAAGGGGATGATCTTGAAGATCCTTTACTTAATTGCCTATTAGAACAATTAAATGAAGAACAAGAGAGCAAGATTGAGGAGAGAGAGAGCTTGGCCGGGCACTTGAGAGAGAGAGAGGGTTTTTGTGAGTTGTGTGATAATTTGTGTAATGAATCAATATTAGATATTTCAATTCATCATCCAACTCATAAGCATGAGTCAAAAGTGATTTGTATGGGCTTAAAGTGTCATCACCCATACCCCTTAAATCACTCACCTCTTAATCCACAATCACCAACTAAGCATGGTGTTGTGTGGCCCCACCATTGGACCCACCAATGTGGGCCGGCCAAAAGAGGCTTATTGGGCCCATAATGGGCCCTTGTTTGGGTCGGTCATGTGACCTCATGGGCCAAGCCCAATGGACTCGCCCATTTGGTTTCGTGCCGTGTCCAAAAGTTTGCCCATCCCTTTTTGTCGTTACTTATCAAACAAATTCCGACGCGACATCGACGAAAAAACTCAGTTTTCTCGATTCGCTAACTATTCCCTCAAACCGAACCCATGGCCCAAAAACTTCAGTTTTGTCCATGCATTGCTCCTCAAGAAACGTTAAGGTTTCCTTGTCTCAAGTTATACGTCTTGAATGCGTGTGACCCTTCAGGCTTATGCCACCGTTGGCAAATCGGCGCAAAAGATCTCTCTTGCCCGATCCATCATAAGGGGCCTCTAGTAAGACGTTAGATTACACAAGGTGCATGACGATCGATGATTTGACTTAACCTTGCGTGTACAAGTCACTATCCTATTATCTCTAGATATCCCGATTGATCACAAGGCATAGAGTCGTCACCCTTGTTTTGTCAATCATTGTTACTTGATATGTGAGATGGCTGAGAAATGATAACCCATATCACCGGCATCGCCATGCTCTTACTCTCAGTCAGTCTCGATCAAGAGGCCTTTAACGGATATCTTTCCCATACCGTAGTATGAGGGAAAAATTCCTTACCTGTCTTTCGGGTCACTCATGCAACCCGTTCCGCCACCCAATCATGCCCGTTATTGCAATTCTGTTACAGAAAGCGTTAGGCGCAAGTTAAAGCCGCACATACATTGTATAGTGATCACAAAGACTCCTCGGTCTAAGTATATCGTGACAAGCTATCGCATTTGAATATGTTCATGGCTTAATCTATGGAAACACTATTTAAAGCGGGTCGTCCGATATCAATCACCTCATGATATCTATGATATGATTCCGGGATCCCTCATCCCTATGACAAGTAGAACTATGTCATTAAGAACCATCCTCATACTGTTCGCTTCAATGGAAGCATATGTTAACTAGGGACTCGTCAAGTGTGATCCGTACAGATTTATGGTTCTACTACTTTAGTGGTCATAAATCAGATCATGCTTAACATATTACTTCAACATTTAAGTAATACAAAGCCATTTTTTTATATATTACAAACGATGATAATGTACATAGACGTTTACAGGCTACTAGCAATTGGACTAGGGCACAAAATGCTATCAATCTCCTACTTGCCCCTAGTTCCAATCTAAGTCCCAGTCTATACCCATTGACCTAACATGTTTATCATGTTTTGCTTGAGGAAGAGCCTTGGTCAAGGGGTCGGCTGTGTTATCATCAGATGCAACGTAGTGATCTTCACGTCACCTCTAGCATCAATGTCGCGGATGATGTGATACTTCCTAAGTACATGTTTGGATCTGTCATGTGCCCTGGGTTCCTTAGCTTGCGCAATGGCCCCGGTGTTGTCACAATATAAGGTTACTGGGTTAGATGGGTTTTGAATTACACCTAACCCAGCCATGAAACTCCTGATCCATACAGCCTCTTTTGTCGCTTCCGATGCAACAATGTACTCAGCTTCGGTCGTAGATTCGGCATTGGTGTCCTGCTTCTTGCTTTTCCACCGGAATGCTCCACCGTTCAACGTAAACACATATCCCAACTGACTCTTAAAGTCATCGGGGTCTGTCTGGAAACTAGCGTCGACATATCCTTTGACGACTAGATCATCATTTCTTCTCCCGTATACAAGAAAAGCATCTTTGGGTTTTCTCAAATATTTGAGAACGCCTTGACGGCAATCCAGTGTTCTTCACCGGGTTTGGATTGATGTCTACCAACTCGGAAAAAGTATCAAGGCACTCCGTTCTGATCGGGGTGGAGAATACTTATCCGAAGAGTTTCTTAGTCATCTTACAGAAAGTGGAATACTATCTCAGTGGACTCTGCCAGGAACACCGCAACTCAATGGTGTGTCCGAGCGTAGGAATCGGACATTGTTGGATATGGTTCGATCGATGTTAAGTCTCATTGATCTCCTGATCTCCTTCTGGGGTTACGCTCTGCAAACGGCCGCATTCATAATCGAGGTGGGACATTCTTGGAGAAGTAATTTATTTCCAAGACAGTCAGTGGAGTTCTAGATAAGATGGTCACTCGGGAACCACTAGACTACCCACCAGAAGTAGTCGTTGAGCAAGAACCAATAGCTACAGTTAATAAGGACGGAACCACCTCTGAGAAATGGCTAGAAGCCATGAGGGAAGAATTTCAATCCATGTCAGATAATCAAGTGTGGGACTTGGTGGATCAAACCCCTGACGTAAAATTCATCGGGTGTAAATGGATCTTTAAAATAAAGATGGACATGGATGGCAAACCTCAGACCTATAAAGCAAGACTGGTAGCAAAAGGTTATAGGAAAGTCCACGGAATTGACTATGAAGAGACCTTTTTCTCTAGTAGCTATGGTCAAATCTATCCGCATTCTACTTGCCGTAGCAACTATGCGATATGGCAAATGGACGTCAAAACCGCCTTCTTCAACGGGAGGCTAGTTGAGGACGTTTAAATGTCCCAGCCTGAGGGTTTTGAGGATCCTAAGAATCAGGGAAAGATTTGCAAGTTGCTCAAATCAATTTATGGTTTGAAGCAAGCATCTCGGAGTTGGAATCAACGTTTTGATGAAGTTGTGAAACAGTTTGGCTTCATCAAGAACGATGATGAACCTTGCGTATATAAAAAGGCAGATGGGAGCAAAGTAGTCTTCTTGATGCTTTATGTTGATGACATACTGCTCATTGGAAACAACGTCCCTACCTTGCTCTTAACAAAGACTTGGTTAGGTGAGTGTTTCGCAATGAAAGACTTAGGAGAGTCCTCTTGCATCTTGGGGATCAAGATATATAGAGACCGTGCCAAGCGGGTCTTGGGCTTTAGTCAAAGCACCTACATTGACAAAGTGTTGAGAAGATTCTCGATGCAAGATTCAAAGAAAGGACTCCTGCCCATGCGTCATGGCATGAAGCTAAGCAAGAAGTAGTGTGCTGAGACACCTGCAGAGCTAGAAAGAATGAATGAGATCCCATATGCTTCGGCTATAGGGTCCATAATGTATGCCATGATATATACGAGACCGGATGTCTCGTCTGCCCTAAGTTGTACCAGTAGACATCAATCCAAACCCGGTGAGGAACATTGGATTGCCGTCAAGGCGATTCTCAATTTTTGAGAAAAACCAAAGACGCTTTTATTGTATACGGGGGAAGAAATGATGATCTAGTCGTCAAAGGATATGTCGACGCTAGTTTTTCCAGACAGACCCCGATGACTTTAAAAGTCAGTTGGGTTGTATGTTTATGTTGAACGGTGGAGCTTTCAGCTGAAAAGCAAGAAGCAGGACACCATTGCCGACTCTACGACAGAGGCTGAGTACATTGCCGCATCTGAAGCGGCAAAAGAGGCTGTATGGATCAGGAGTTTCATGGCTGGGTTAGGTGTAATTAAAAACCCATCTAACCCAGTAGACTTATATTGTGACAACACCGGGGCTATTGCGCAAGCTAAGGAACCCAGGGCACATGACAGATCCAAACATGTACTCAGAAAGTATCACATCATCTGCGACATTATTGCTAGAGGTGACGTGAAGATCCACTACGTTGCAACTGATGATAACACAGCCGACCCCTTGACCAAGGCTCTTCCACAAGCAAAACATGATAAACATGTTAGGTCAATGGGTATAGACTGGGACTTAGATTGGAACTAGGGGCAAGTGGGAGATTGATAGCATTTGTGCCCTAGTCCAATTGCTATTAGCCTGTAAACGTCTATGTACATTGTCATCGTTTGTAACATATATATAAAACGGCTTTGTATTACTTATGTGTTGAAGTAATATGTTAAGCATGATCTGATTTATGACCACTAAAGTAGTAGAACCATAAATCTGTACGGATCACACTTAACGAGTCCCTGGTCAAAATATGCTTCCTTAGAAGCGACAAGTATGAGGATGGTTCTTAATGACGTAGTTCTACTTGTCATAGGGATGAGGGATACCGGAATCATATCATAGATATCATGAGGTGATTGATATCGGACGACCCGCTTTGAATAGTGTTTTCATAGATTAAGCCATGAACATATTCAAATGTGATAGCTTGTCACGATATCCTTAGACCGAGGAGTCTTTGTGATCACTATGCAATGAACTTGCGCCTTTAACTTGCGCCGAACGCTTTCTGTGACAGGATTGCAATAACGGGCATGATTGGGTGGCGGAACGGGTTGCATGAGTGACACGAAAGACGGCTAAGGGATTTATCCCTCATACTACGGTATGGGAAAGATATCCGTTAAAAGAACTCTTGATCGAGAATGACTGAGAGTAAAACCATGGCCATGCCGGTGATACGGGTTATCAGTTTTCAGCCATCTCATATATCAAGTAACAATGATTGATTAAGCGAGGGTGACGACTCTATGCCTTGTGATCAATCGGGATATCTAGAGATAATATGATAGTGACTTGTACGCACAAGGTTAAGTCGAATCATCGATCATCATGCACCTTGGGTAATCATAACGTCTTACTAGAGACCACTTATGATGGATCGGGCAAGAGCGATCTTTTGCGCCGATCTGCCAACGGTGGCATGAGCGTAGAGGGTCACACACATTCAAGACGGATAACTTGAGACAAGGAAACCTTAACGTTTCTTGAGGAGCAATACATGGACAAAACTAGAGGTTTTGTGCCATGGGTTCGGTTTGAGAGAATAATTAGCAAATCAAGAAAACTGAGTTTTTTCGTTGATGTCGCGTCGGACTTTGTTTGATAAGTAACGACAAAAAGGGTCGGGCGACTTTTGGACACGGCACGAGACAACACGGGCAAGCCCATTGGGCTCGGCCCATGAGGTCTCATGGCCGGCCCAAACAAGGGCCCATTAAGGGCCTAATAAGCCCTCTTGGCCGGCCCACATGGTGGGTCCATGTGTGGGGGCCAGACGACACCATGCTTAGTTGGTGATTGTGAATTAAGAGGTGAGTGATTTAAGGGTTATGGGTTAAAGCACCTTTAAGCCCATACTAATCACCTTTTGACCCATGCTCATGAGATTGATAAATAGAGAAATATCAAATGGGATTCAACACACAACACACTCTCATCAATCCCTCTCTCTCTCCTTGGCCGGCCATCCCCGTGCTCCCTCTCTTTTTGCTCTCTTGTTCTTCATTTAATTGTTCTGGTAGGCAATTAAGTGAAGGATCATCAAGATCATCCCCTTGGTGTGGACTTGCTCTAGAGAAGAAGATCCGAAAGTTCTTCTTTCTTGATTCAACAAAGACCAAAAGCAAAATGGAGAAACTGTGCAGATTGTCCAGTTCCGGCGACTGACATTGAGTGAGCCATAGCCGATTCGTCCGAGCTCCGATCGACCTGAAATTGGCGGCGTTAGAAAGATAAGTCAAAGGGCTACAACTTTTTCAAATACTTATTTTCCAAAAGAGCGCTGGTTTGGGAGGTACAAGTCCGAGAAGCAGACTGGTCCGCAGAGTTTGTCCAGCGAGATGGGAAAAATATTTTGCACCAGACGGAGGTCTTCTCGTCCGAACTGGGTTCGGAGCAAAACACAAAAGATGTAGAGAATTGGCTGAGGTTTAATCTCCAAAAAGAACCGAAGTAATTGGAGATCTGTAGCTCGAGATATGGAGCTTCAAAGTCTCAGTTTTCCGCCGGGCAGATTCTGGTAAAATCTGAAAACTCGATTTCCTAAGGATCTAACTTGGTAGTCGATCTTGCGCAGGTTAGGGGCGGTTTATAGGGTCCTTCCGCTGCCATGAACGTAATTAGGATGTCCCGGCACCCAACACCATCCTCATACTGGTCGCTTCAATGGAAGCATATGCTGACCAGGGACTCGTCAAGTGTGATCCGTACAGATTTATGGTTCTACTACTTTATTGGGCATAAATCAGATCATGCTTAACATATTATTTTAACACATAAGTAATACAAAGCTGTTTTATATATATTACAAACGATGATAATGTACATAGACGTTTACAGGCTACTAGCAATTGGACTAGGGCACAAAATGCTATCAAAAACACGTGATACCAATGCGAAATTCATCAAGAGGTCTTCGACAAGGAGACCCACTCTCTCCCTACCTCTTTCTAGTATGTTCAGAGGGGCTTTCACTTCTTCTGCAAGAGTTTACCAGGGTACGACACATCCGGGGAGTAAAAATAGCAACAGAAGCGCCAGTAGTTTCCTACCTCTTGTTCGTGGACGATAGCTACATATTCTGCGGGGCGACTAGGGGTGAGGCAGAGCAGATGATTAGGTGTCTTCTTATCTACAAGAAGGCTTCAGGTCAACTTATAAACCGAGAGAAATCGTCAGCGTTTTTCTCACCAAACACACCCCAGAAGATAAGGGAAGATGTCATCTCGAGGTTGGGATTTATGGAGGAGAAGGAATCATCCACGTACTTAGGTCTGCCGAACATGGTCATAAGGAACAAGACGCGAGCCCTGTCTTACATAAAGGAACACATTGCCAAGTGTATGACATCTTGAACCACACGATTTTTGTCCTTAGCAGGAAGACAAGTGATGATAAAGTCTATCCTACAGGCCTTCCCGTCATATTCTATGCAAGTCTTGCTTTTTTCTCAAAGGCTTCTTGATGATATCAGGAAGATGTTTAATAAATTTTGGTGGAAGGGTAATGCGGGAAGAGGCGAGATCATATGGCGGAAGTAGGCTTATCTATGCAAACACAAAGAACTGGGAGGGATGTGATTCCTTAACCTCAAAGAATTCAACTTGACACTCCTGGAAAAACAAGCTTGGAGAATCCTAACAAACCCATAGTCCTTGCCAAGTAGATTACTTAAAGTTAAATACTTTCCCCAGGGTACATTCATGGAGGCTACATTGGGGACTTCTTTGAGCTTCGTTTGGAGAGGAATCTGCGAAGGCAGATCAGTTTTTCTATAGAATGCACGCCAGAACATTGGGCCTAGAAATTGTCTGGTCCTAGGGACCCCGTGGTTAAGAGGTGAAATTACGCCAACCAGTGGAGGGGTGGCCATCCCAACAGACATGCGTGTCTCGGAGTTGAACAAACTGGAGTGTAGAACATGGGATGAGGTAAAAGTAAGGGCGCAATTTGACAATGTCACGGGTAATAGAATATTCTCGATCATACCTAGTTGGTACGAAACAAGGGACCACTGGTATTGGGACACGGACAAAACAGGATAATATATAATCAAAAGTGCCTATCGTGGTCTATGTAAAGTGGGACATATCTGGGCTCCTCCAGCGCATGCATTAGGCTAGAAAGAACTATGAAAATTGCAAGCTCCACCAAAGGTTAAAATCTTTATATGGAGAGTCATACCCAATCTGCTCCCGACTAGGTCGCGCCTGGCAGAAAAGGGCCTCCAAATAGTCACAGAGCTGATCATGTTTTTTCTTCAAGTGTAGAGTAGTCGCCCCTATTTGTGGGGACAGACTTCTACAAGGAATCCGAAGGAAAATGGGTCCATAGCCAATAATGAGCAATTGGTGTAATTGGGTAGAGGGGGAGGACGAGGCAGGCCTATGGCTATCACTCTCTGGGCGATTTGGAGTGCGAGGAATCAAGTAGTTTGGAAATCAAAATATTTCTATCCAGCAAGAGTGGCAGCAGTGGCGAAGGGCTTCGAAGAACCTGGGCAGCGAAAAAACCTGGAGAAAGATCCTCTGGAGTAGATAAATTGGTGAAGGTATGTGATGCGGGCCCTACGTAACCTTGCATTTACACTTCAGTCATGAATTTTAGCACCAAATTGTTCTCGTTTTGTCTTTTTAGAGTAAATGTTTTGATATTTTTTATACTTTGTGGAATTTTAATTTTTATAGCAAATGGGGCACAATTGGAGCATTTTTTGGAGATTGGGAGAATGTCACGATCGTGGCGCTAACAGATCTTGTAAGGGAAATAATGTCTTTATCCGGAGACTAAATAGAACAAATCTATACATCAAAATGAAGAGTTTTGAAAAATCTACAACTTTTAAGAAAGAAGCGAGGTCATCGGAGTTATAAATTGCAAGATATTAGCCGGTCAAAGAGGTGGACCAGCGACCCAATTCAGCACATCCATGCTGACTCGCGAGGGCCATATATTGAGCATATGAAGTCCAAATCAAGAACTTATTGAGACTAAATTCAAGAGAAAGAAGATATCTATAATTCTTATGAAGAAACATTTCACATCGGAAGAATGGAAGAGGGTCAAAACAGTGCCGGAACAGTGACTGGTCGGCAGACCTGCGACTGACCCGACCGGACGGGTTGGGCAGACCTGGTCTGAGCAGATTTCGGCCCCAAATCTGAAATTCGAGTTCACCCTTTTTTCCCAAAAAAAATTCATTTGTTTTGATATGTAGGGAACTTAGGGCACCAGTTAGGGGGGGGGGAGGGGGGGGGGGGGGGGGGGGGGCTCATACACACTTGACTATTCATCCATCTCCTACCTTTTGAGAGTTTCCATCTCTCCATCTTCTCCACTCTCCTCCATTAAAGGCCACCCAAAGCTCCAAGGTCTTATAGAGAAAAAGGGCTCCAAAGCCCTCCCTTGGAGGCCATTTTTGGTGCTCCAAAGGAGGGTTTCCACCACAACCACCATCATTAGAAGAAGAAGAGGAGGTAAGAGGATGCAAAGAGAAGGTAGATTGGAGGGATTTGAACTTCCCAACACCCATGTCTTTGGGTTTGGGTGTGTAATTTTCTTTCCTTGACTTGAATCTAGCTATTTCTTGTATCTAAATGCTTGAGCACCATGATTTGGGGCTAAAAACCCTAGGTCATGGGAACTAGACTTTTGTATGAATTGGTTTTGATTGATATTAAGGTATTAGTTCTAGGTTGAAGATTATGATGTGTTTGCCTTATTTGAATGCTTGTATCTCGACTTAGCTACTTAGGATACATGTTTAGGTGACTAAGCCGAGCTCGAGAGGGACAGATAGTCATGGATCTAGCATCACAATGTGCTAGGGGTTCGAAGCTGTGCGGAGACGCCCCAGATTAGGACTTAGCCTAACATTGTCGGGCGAATGAGGTTTCAACGTTAGTTCAAACCCGAGAGGGTAAGAATTGACGCGAAATTAGGCCAATCTCAATACCGAGAGGCGAGGTTAGTATTTATGGAAAATTTTCTTCATTTGACTAATCATGAGAACTAATATTTTGGTACTTTGTTTGGTATTACTTTTACGCATGTTTGGTTGTTTAAATTGCACTATCTTGTTATGATTGTGTCTACCTTAGATTGGCACCCCGAGTTAGATATCATGGGTTGCGACAGCATTTTTGAGAGAAACGGGTTGTGCCGGACCTAGAGAGTTTAGAGGGTTAGGGTTCGTAACCGTGTCATGACGCCCATATACAACCCTTGGCTGAAGATTAACGTGCTTTATGTGGTTGCAAGTCAAATTTGATCCCGAGAGGGTAAGATTGACCCGAGACTAGGATAAGACGAATGTCGAGAGACGGACTTAGTTACTTGTAGTTGCATGTGATAGTTGTAGTTTAATATCTCCTTATTAGCGCTATTTATTTTATCGAGTCGTGTCGGGAAAAAAGATGCGAGACTTTTAATTATGAGATCCCTATTTGGTCCCTGTGGATCGACCCAGTATCTTACCGGTTATAAATGTATTACTTGGGACCGCGTACGCTTGCTCGAGGAGCCGAGTTCTGAAACGTGACGTTTTGCGCGACACGTTTCAGCCTTACAAGTTTTTGGCGCCGTTGTCGAGGATTAATTGGTAATAGGTTGTTAAGTGCTTGTGATTGAATTACTGTTTAGAAAATTGACAATTGTGTTTTTTTATATTTAGATACTTTATTCTAGTGCATGACCCGGAGCTCGGAAGTACTAGAATTTGATTGTGTTCTAGAAATTTAGGCATTGTGTCGGCGAAACAATGCCATGAGGAGGTGATCTCGGTAAAATTTGAGTGAAACGAATACCATGGCGCAAACACCAGGACGAGTAGACCAATTACCATCCATTCTTGAGGGTGATCAAGATGAGGATCCCATTGAGTTGAACAAAAATTTAAGGCGGGTCCTTGCGGGGGAGGAGCAAGACATTGATTACGTGGATGAGGATTACGTTCCTCCTCGTTCTCTTCCCCCTTGAGGTATTCGGGGAGGGATTAGTCCAACGTCCCCATATCCCTCGAAATGGAAGAAGAGATGACTCATACCACTGAGGCCAAGACTTTACGCTTCAACCAGTGATGTTGAGTCTTCTTAAGGATATTCTCCGGTTTATGGGAAAGTAGGACGATGCTCACACGCACCTCACACTATTAAAGGTTATGGTCGAGACCATCGCAAGAGGGTATCCGAGTGACTTGGTTAGATGCAAATTGTTTCACATCTCTCTGGGAGGAGCATCTAAGAAGTGGTACATGACTCTACCTATGCGGGAAAAACGAGATTGGGTGAGTCTCAAGCGGGCTTTTCTTTGCAAGTATGTCCCACCAAGAAAGGAAGGAGAGATCTAATCCCGTGGGATATGAGTCGGAGCTTCATGAGCCTTGTGAAGATCTATTGGTGTTTGAGGAAGAGGAACCCGAAGATGAGGAAGGGAAGTTGGAGGCTCCTCTTGAGGAACATGGTGCTTCTCAAGAGGAACCTCAAGGCGAGCCCATCATTGAAGCTCTGCCACCTCCATTCCCTCAAAGAGTGAAGTGCAAGGGGAAGGTTAATGATACATAGTTGTCCCGGTGTCTAGATGTATTTAGGCAAGTCTCAATTAATATCCTCCTCATCGAGGCGTTGGATGAGATGCCCAAATACCACAAATTCTTCAAGGAGATCACTCCAACCGAAAGCGCTTACAAGAATGCTCCAAAGTGAGCTTAATGAAAAATGTAGTGCTCTTGTGCTAAATCGGTTGCCGCCTAAGTAAAAAGACCCCAGAAGCTTCACCATACCATTGGTAATAGAGAGGGCAAAGGAACTTATGCCCTTGTGTGATTTGGGAGCGTGCATTAATCTTATGCCCTTCTCGGTCTTCAAATCTTTGCAAATAGGTCATATGAAAAACCTCGGTTTCATTACACTTGGCAAATCAAAAAATAGTCTAACCTGAGGGGGTTGTGGAAGATGTATTGGTACGTGTGGGGAAATTCATTCTTCCGGCGGATTTTGTGATTCTCGACTTCCTCGTGGATCGGGCGGTTCCTCTCATCATAGGGAGATCTTTTCTCGCAACTGCTGACACGATGTTCCAGGTCAAACAAGGTGTATTGGAGATGATGGCAGGAGCCGAAACTTCCATCTTCCATATTCTCGAGGGGCTTCGAACTCCCGACATGGAGTGCCCAGTTTTGGCTTGAATATTCTTCATTGACGAAGAGGTACAAAAGGCGATCTCGTCCATTTGTTTGAACACTAACGTTTTTGCTCATGATTTCCTTGAGCAACTAGAACTTGAGGAGAACAACGGATCAAGGGAACATAGAGATGTGTATGCTATTGGGTTCGATCAGAAGAAGGACCTGGTCCGGTTTGTGGAGCCGTTATTTCAAGGAGAAAGAGATATTCCTCATACTAAGCCCTTGCTTGAAGAAACTCCTAAGCTTGACTTGAAGGTGCTCCCGTTGCATTTGAAGTACAATTAATTGGGGTCCGACTATACACTACCCGTAATCATCACTTCCACTCTTTCTCAAGATCAAGAGACTAAGTTGATGAAAGTGCTTCAAGAGCACAAGAGTGCCATAGGGTGGACTATTTCCGACGTCAAAGGCATAGATCCGGACTATTGTACTCACAAGATCATGTTGGAACAAGACTGTCATGACTCCGTGGAGCATCAAAGAAGTTTGAACCCGGCCATGAAAGAAGTCGTAAAGAAAGAGGTTTTGAAATGGCTAGATTCCAGAGTGATCTTTCCCATATCTGATAGTAAATGGGTTAGCCTGGTTCAGTGTATCCCTAAGAAAGGAGGCCTTACTTTGGTTGAGAACGCCAGTAACAAGTTAATCCCGCAAAAAACAGTGACGGGTTGGCGCATTTGCATGGACTACCGGAAACACAACACCACCACTCGCAAGGATCACTTTCCTTTGTCGTTCATTGATAAGATGTTGGATCGTTTGGCGGACAACGAGTTTTACTACTTCCTAGACGGTTATAGTGGATATAATCAAATCCACATAGTCGTGAAGACCAAGAGAAGAAAATGTTCACTTGCTCCTACGGGACCTTCGACTTCCGACGAATGTCGTTCGGGCTTTGCAATGCGCCCACCACTTTCCAACGATGCATGAGGGCTATCTTCCTGGATATGGCTAAAGACTATGTTGAGATATTCATGGACGATTTCTTAGTTTTCGGAAGGTCCTTTTGTGAGTGCTTGGAGCACCTTAGGAAGATTTTGAAACGATGCGAGGAGACAAACTTGGTGTTTAACTTGGAGAAGTGTCATTTTATGGTTAACGAAGTGATTGTTTTGGGGCACAAAATTTCTAAAGAAGGCATCGAAGTTGTCAATCGCAAGCTTTATTGATGATTGTTGTTGTTCATAATACAATGAGAGCAACCCTTTGTATAAGGAATATACATTACGAATAGGAAAGTATCTACTAAGCCGAATTAGGAAACCCTAAATAGGCAACCTTAGTAACCTTGATTGACATCCCCCCTTAAATTGATGTGGGTCGACCAACATCAATTTGACTACTAAAAAAACTGATACGGTGGCGGCACTTGACAGCTATATCGGTGGAATGTCGTTGATTTGGTGCTTGAAATCGGATCTCGGAGAACTTGAAAACTTCGAGACTTCGAAAATCATAAAATCGGAGACGGAGACAAGAGCCTTGGGGATTTATACCCAACTTGGAGATCATGAGATTCATACCCATACCTCGAAGACGGAGACTCTGGGGATTTATACCCAACTTGGAGATCATGGGGATTCATACCCATACCTCGGAGACGAAGACAAAGTGTACTACCGCTTCAACATATCCTCTCACATGCTCGAGATGTTCAGATCTTTATTTTGTTTTCTTACGAATTGAAAGAAGTTTATTGAGCCAAGGTGACTGAGGCCCTTCCTTATCCCTCATCGGTAAAGGTAGTGAGAAGTTTCTTTGGACATGCGGGATTCGATAGGCGTTTCATCCAAGATTTCTCGAAAATCGAGAAGCCTTTGTGCAAATTGCTTG
Organism: Geranium rotundifolium; assembly: GCA_963920655.1. Lineage (NCBI taxonomy): Eukaryota > Viridiplantae > Streptophyta > Magnoliopsida > Geraniales > Geraniaceae > Geranium > Geranium rotundifolium. The sequence continues at coordinate 13,037,967 of OY987315.1, forward strand.
AGAAAGATGTTAAGTTTGACTTCACGACGAAATGTAAAAGGGCATTCGATGAGCTACGGGCTCGATTCGTTAAGGAACCAATAGTGGTGGCCCCGGATTGGGGTCTACCATTCAAATTTATGTGTGACGCAAGTGACTACGCATTGGGAGCGATATTGGGGAAAACGCACGACAAGTTTTTTCTTGTTATCTCATTTGCAAGTAAGACATTAGATAGAGCTCAAGAGAATTATATGGTAACCAAGAAGGAGTTCTTGGCGGTGGTGTTTGCATTTGAAAATTTTCGCCCATATGTGATTGAGTCGAAGACTTTGGTGCACACCGACCACTCCTCCCTTAAATATTTGTTGGCAAAGAAGGAAGCGAAGGCAAGATTTATTAGATGGGTCCTCTTGCTACAAGAGTTTGAGCTTGAAATCATTGATATAAAAGGTGTCAGGAACCAAGTGGTCGACCTCCTCTCTCGAGTGGAGGATGAGAAAGAGAAGCGTCAAGAGTAGATTTGGGATGCATTCCTTGACAAGCATGTGTTAGCAATATAAAGCTCGATACCATGGTATGTAGACATTGCAAACTACGTCTCATGTGGCATTCTTTTGTTGGAGTTGAAAACCCAACAACGTAACAGATTCTTACATTCATGCAAGGGGTATTAGCGGGACAAGCCCTACGTATTCAAGCAAGGGCACGATCAAATTTTCCGTTGTTGTGTCTCCGCAAGTGAAATTCCCGGTATCCTCGAGGCGTGCCATAACTCCCCCTATGGAGGCCACTATGGAGGTGACAGAACGGCGCGTAAAGTATTGCAATCAGAGTTTTATTGGCCTACTCTATTCAAAAACTCACACGAGCATGCTAAGCGGTGCAATCGATGCTAAAGGGTAGTAAATGTCTCTCGGAGTCACGAGATGCCACTCAATAGCATACTGGAAGTGGAAGTGTTCGATGTGTGGGGAATGGAATTTATGGGGTGTTCCTTTCATCATACGTGAAGCTCTACATCATAGTTACCGTAGATTATGTCTTAAAATGGGTTGAGGCCAAAGCGTGTGTAGCTGCAGACGCCAAAACGGTGCTCAAATTTATAAAGCGGAACATAATTGCAAGGTTCGGAACTCCACGGGCCATCATAAGCGACCGCGGGGTCCATTTCCGAAATAAGCTATTTAGAGCGTTGGCCAAAAAGTTCGGAATAAAACACAAGATGGCACTTGCATGCCACCCCCAATGCAATGGACAAGCGGAAAGCGCAAATAAGGAAATCAAAGAAATCTTGGACAAAATGGTGGGCCCTACCCGCAAGGATTGGTCGGAGCGCTTGGATGAGGCTCTTTGGGTGTATCGAACCGCGTACAAAACCTCGCTCAACATGTCCCTTACTGGATGGTGTATGGGAAAGCGTGACACTTGCCGGTGGAGATTGAGTACATGACGAGATGGGCAATCATGAGGTGCAACATGGATTTGGGCAGAGCGGGAGCAAAAAGGATGCTACACATTGAGGAGTTGGAATAATGGAGAAGGGAGGCTTACGAGAGCAATGCCATTTATAAGGAAAAGACGAAAAGATGGCATGAAAAACACATTATAAAAAAGAACTTTGAACTCGGGCAACTTGTGTTGTTATATAACGCGAAACTCAAACTCCATGCCGGGAAGTTGAAGTTTAAGTGGACCGGGCCGTTCAAGGTCATAACGTGCTTTAGTCCTGGGGTGATGGAAATTATGAACATCAAGTACAAGACCACCTTTTTCACAAACGGACTCCATTTGAAGCACTATCATGGGGTAGATGGAGGAGAGATAGAACCGGACACGACGGTTGAAGTGAAATGCTTTGTTGAAGTTAGCAAGGAGTCGATCAGAGGAAGCGACACGGAGAAGGAAGTTTAAAGCTCCACCACTAATACCGTCGAACTAACGATGACAAACAAATGCGCTTTTTGGGAGGCACCCCAAGTTCTAAACTCATCTTTGTAAATTCATCATTTGAGTCTTGTTGGTGGTAATTGGCTAATGTGGTTTAATTGTGTTTTTGAAGAGGAGGGTTCTATCACAACGCCTACATGGATAGAAGAAGAAAAGAAAAGAAAGAATGGCGTAAACCCTCACCTCACAAGATGACCATTTCATCAACTCGGGCTGAACTATCAGGCGAAAACAATCTCATCCCACTATTCTTGGGGCTTGACTGAGCCCGACTTGACACACTCGATTGTGGTGTGTACAGGGTACCCACCACACTTAAGGCTTAACCAAGCCTTGGCTTCACAAAGTTCCTACAATAATGGTAATTGCTAATTCAATCTCATCAACCCAAATAGAGGGGGAAACATTTCAAGGTCACAAGGCGATCACAAGCCTTCATCAAAACAATCTTTATTATTAAGTTCAAGGAGAGAGTACATGTTACCTCTCTCAAATACACCACAAAAATTTTGTATTTGACAGTTCATTGCAAGTGTACAGATCTTAGGTTGGAAAGCAGGCCGAACAAGGTGAACTGAAGCAAAAACGAGCTGAGCCAAGGTAGGTGTCGATCGACGCAACAAAAAGAAGAGAAGACAAAAACTTTCGTCGATAAGTTGGCGACGTGTTGGTGAAGGGGTGTTGATCGACACCACCCTTATGTCGATCGACGCATGATTAAAGATGAAGAATCACGTGACAAGCACGAGTAATCAGGCGTGAGGAAGGTGTCGATCGACACCCCTATGTCGATAAAGGTAGCGATCGACACTGGATAAACAAAGGCAAAAATAAAAAGATAGAAATTGTCATCGATGGCTTGGCGAAAAGGTGGCGTTGAGGGGTCGATCGATACCCCTCACAACTCTGTAGCAAATTAAAAAGAGTTTTGACTTTTATCTTCTTTTTATCTGTCATAACTAGAAAAAGCAGACAAAAAAGAAGATCGTGCTTGCGATTTCAGACCTTCCAAGCTCCGATTCCGGCGATTTTCCCCGGCCAATATTCACAAAAAGGTTAGGGTTTTGTTCCCCTTTCAATTATCTACATTCCTAGTGGAGTAAAATTGCCTAAATCCCATACCTGAATCTTAAAGATCGAACCCTATAATCCCTACACACTACTTTCGAATTCCCACTACTCATGGCACCCAAAATTGTGAAGAACCTTGTTAAAAAGGTCACGGTGAAGGGCCAACCCTCAAAGAAGAGGAAGGAAATACCCCTCCCCCGGTCGAGAATGAATCAATCGCGAGAAAGGCATTAAGGCCCCTAGTTTTGGCCCACAGTGTTCCTCCAAATCATGTTGAGGTGAATACACTGTGCCTAACTTTTGAAGGGGAAGAACAAACGAGGTTTGAGGCATTAGAACCTCACAAGGTGTTGCTGGCTCAATTCTTTGACCGGGAAAATTATTAAAAAATAGGAATTTGGGATACCCTCGTGGAGAAATCAGAAAAGATAGGGTGGCCCAACATGTTGAAATGGAAGAGGAACTCCTTCGAGGGCCTGGCTCGAGAATTCTTGGCCACCCTACAAGTTCTAGAAGATGGAAACTTGATTTACTTCCGGCTTCGCAATCAGAGGTTTTTGCTGAAGAAGAAACACATGCAATTCATATTCTCCTTTACAGGAGATGCAGCTGCAGAATACCGAAAAAACTACTGGAACTTCAAGACTTCCAAAGACATGTGGGTGGGATTGACGGGAAAGCCACATCACAAGTTGAGAAACTATGCTTCCAACCTCGACATCAAGGACAATGAGCTTCTATACGTGCAGAGAGTGTTGTCAAGCTCTCTGTTCGGGGGCAAATGTGGCATCGAAAAGATCAATGGCAAGGAGCAGAGAATCTTATATGCCATCAAGTTCAGTTTGCGAGCGCCTTGGGAGGATGTACTGTGGGACCACATTACGGAGCTGGCTACGCAGCCGAGAGCTGCATAAGATATGGGGCGATAGTAACTCAATTGGCAATAAAATTTCCATTGGATAGTGATGAAAGCATATGGAACATCCCCTTCATGCGGGACACTGCACTGGACAACAATGGGTTTGAACCAGTGACGGCCAAGTCATTCACAATGCTGCAGAAGATCATGAATGAGATTGAGAAGCCGGGCAACAACAAGCAGTGCACATTTGAGATAGGGGACACTTTAGAAAAGGGAGAAGTTGAAGAGGTCGAAATGAAGGCAACAGAAGATGAAGCTGTAGAGACAGAAGCAGAGGATGAGGAAGAAGATCTCGCTACCAAGTTCCACAACTTCACGGTAGACTTCAGCGAACACATCGACGAGTGCGCCAGGCACTGATGATTACCTGAGGCATCGAAGGGAGGACGAGAGGTACAAAGAGAAGATGACCAGGAAAGTGGAAGCCTTGGCAAAGTCAAATGAAGAGTCGGCGAGGGCAATGCAGGAGTCGACTAAGGAAATGTAAGAGTCAACAAGGGCAGTGGGAGCTGACAGCTCTGATAAGAGCCAACTTCCCACAACATAGCCAAGCTTCTTCCTCCTCCAGTCAAATGAATTACTCAGGATTTTTCAATCCGAGTGGAGGTACCTTTTAGTCTTCTTAGTTATAAAATGAACTTGCCATGTATATATGTCTGAATTTTAGTTTTTTCTATGTTGAGACTTGAATTGTTGTTGCAAGTTTGATAAGTGAAATTTTGACAACTAGTCGTGCAAGATGCCACACACAATGTTATGTATGAAGTTATAACACCGTGTATGACTTCTTGTGTAGATAACGCGGGACAGTAAATATAAAGCTAAATAAACAATGACACAGCGGATTGTTTACCCAGTTCGGTGAAACGTCACCTACGTCTGGGGGCTCTCAGCCTAGTGGAAAGGTTTCACTTATCAGTAATTCGTCAGAACATACAAGTACCTATGATCATCCCTAGATCTATACTTTATGCTACTTATTACAGTGCAACCTATCTCAGGGTCTCCCCCTGAATCCAAGACTCCGTCTTGATTCCACTCTTCGAGCAATCGCCTTGCTCTGTCGGTTCAAGTCGTCGTTGAACATTGTGGTTGCATGCAGTCTTCACTCACGCGATCAGTAAACCCTCAATCACCTAACTCTCAATAGTTATGGTGATACACAATATCCTTAGCACAATCTACAACCTCTCAGCCTGCAAACCTTCCCGTCTAAGAGCTTTATAAATTATTGCTAGGAAACAATAAAAGAACCACACGATTGCTAAGGGGGTAGCCTAAGCTTTTATAGCAATCGAGCATGAGTACTAACCCTAATGGGTTTCCTCTTAATCACCGTTTTTCTTCTTTCCAGAATCGGAGACGTTCTGGAATTTCCTAAACGTATTCGTACTTTCTGCAGAATCTGGACTTTCCTGATTTATGTCGATCCGGATGTTTGCCGAGATGCAGTCAACAATGTCACTTAAGATGTCGCATATGATGCTTCGACATTCTTTATGATATTTTCTCTAGTTCCTTAAAAATAAGCCAATCACTAAAACTGTCGTAACTACAATCTCCCCCTTTGGCTATTTTTAATGTCAGCAATCTTCGTCGCATTCCGTGTCGCATTTGTCGTCGTCTTTTGCTTGCAAATCGATTGGCAGTCATGAAGTTTTTGTTCGCGTTTCGCGTACCATTGCGTCGCCTTGCGTTTTCGCGTATCATCGCGTCGTTTTCCATCTTACATCTTACTCCCCCTTGCTGGCTCAAAAAGAGCCAAACTTAAACAAATATTTAGAACAATCAGGGCAATAAGAAAAACGCAAACTTAAGTCACATGTATCCTCGATCAGCAGTCGAGGACACGTATGAAACAGTGTTCAAAACAAATACACATTAAAAGATGTTCAGTTTGTACGGAAACCAGAAAGTTCTTAAAATCAAATAGAATTGCTGCTGGAACTAGCAGTCTCTTCTTCTGTAGCATCGGTAGAGGCATCTTGAGGAGTGTCTTCAGTAGCATTGGGTAGAGAGGAGGAATCATCATTTTCCGAGTCTGTAGGAGGCATTGACTTCAGCAGGTTGGCACAGCGAGATCTTCGCTGTGAGAGATGCTTCAGCGCCATCTTCAGGTTGAAGATGTCTTCGTCAAGTACATCTATCTCCCTTTTGAGCATGATGGCATCTCTGCTGGTTGTCTCTGTTGGAGGAGCAGCAACGGTAGCTCGACTGGTCGCCTTGGTGGATTTGACTTATGTCCTGACAAGATTAGGAGCATGCTTGCCCTCGAACAGCTTGTGGCTTACCACAATCATCCCTCCTCGCTTTCCTGCCTTATTAGTTGTCTTCAACACACCAGGGTGTTGGTGGACTAGTAATTTAGAGATAGGAGAGGGAAAAGCAATAGGTATCTTCACCGCTTGTGATCTGGCATGCCTAATGAGATGATCAATAACAAACTGGCCAAATTCAAGAGTGGAGCCAGTACCTATTTGGAAGATGAGTATTGCCAGCTCCGGTTTGACGGAGGATGCGTGTGTGGAGGGAGCTAGTTCGTTACTCCGATACGGAATAGGATGGAGTACTTTGATGTGAGATCCGAGGCTGCCACGGTGCCCTTGGTAGGCCACATTCTGCTTTTGTCCCCAGTAATCTCCTTAAGGACCTTGTTCAGGTCAGGTGGAGGTACAAAACGAACACACTTTCTCCCCAGGAAGGTATTAATGATGTTAGAGGAAACGTTGAAGCGCAGGCCTCTGACATATACCTTCTCACAATCCGGATCATCTGGAGTCCCAAATCCAGTAGGCAAGTTTGCAATGAATTCTTTGACCAATAGGGGATAGTGGTTACCAATGTCAGTGACGGTCATCATGAGTTCTGCCTGTTCCAGGAGTTTGACAATGGCTTCCAGTCCCAGTAACTCCGAAGACAGGGTCTTCTCAAGATATGTCGTTCTCTGGAACACAAATACCCACCGTATTGCACTATCAACAGAATGAAAAGACACTGTCACACGGCACACTTGAGGTGTTCTTAACCGTCTTGAGGCTTCTTCCCCTCTTTGGTTCCTTTACTGTAACTTCCTCTGCATCATCATCAGTTTCTTCATCAATTAATCTCATTTTGGAGATAGCTTTCTTTCCTTTCTCTTTGGCGGATAATTTCTTTTTCTTGCTGGGGCCTCCAACATCTTTTTCTTCCTTCATTTTATTTGTTTCTCTTAACTTCCCTACCATTACTGCGAGGGATTCATTTTCCTCCAATCCTTTTTTTTCAAAGACGAAAGCACAGTATGTGCTGTTTCTGCGGCATTTTCTGTATCATCTCCTTTAGCATCCAGAGGTGCTTCTTCTGAGCCATTGGCTGCGGTACTGTTTTCCTTCTCTCTTCCTCCCAGATTGGTATCCCCGTTTCTGGCCTCTTCTTTCTCAGATTCTTCCTTGACTTCTTCTGAGTCAGCAACTTCTTCTCCAACCACAGCCTCATCTGTGGGTTTAGGAGCGAGATCTTTCATACCTTCTTCTTCACCCTCTCCTTCTGCAATCTGTTCTAACCCCTGACTGACTGGGGTCAAGTCTTTCTTTTCCCTTTCAGGATTTATGAGATCCTCAACCACCCTTTCTTGAGGGGGGTCCTGATTTTCCAATAGCGATTCTAACAGGTCGTTATTTCTAGATGTATCAGTATTTGATACAATGGAAGAATCAATACCTGGGATACTGGCTGAGACTGGAGCCAGGACAATTTGCATGGAGGTCTCTTGGTTCCCTCGGACAATGTCAGTATCTCGCTGAGGGCCTGTAAGTTCTGTCATCGAGAAGATGGCGCTTCCAGTTCTGGTCCTTTTGGGTACTCAGGAAAAGACGGGTATAGGTGCTTCTGCCGGTGGGATTTCTCTGGAGGGTCCCTCGGCATTTTCCTGTGGCTTTAGTCCTTTGATTCAGACACCATGTTTGTTGGTGCTGGGATTGCTGCTTTTGGGGCTCTTTGCCTTAGCCTTCTTGGGTTTTGATTGTCTACTATCAGTGGCTTTCTTTGGCGAAAGAATTCTCCTTGTTTTCACCATTGTTGTGTGAGTGATTGAGTTTTTGTCACAGGGTTTGAGAGGTGTGGGAGATGAGAGCGAAGGCAAGAATGAGGCAGACTAGATTTTGATTTTGAAAAATCAATTCAAATCAAATCTGTAGGTAACAGAGCGTATCTCGCGACCTTTCCTCTTTTATATGGGCTTTTGGCATGCTTGGCCCAATGGCATGTGTTGGGATTTTGGACCGGTTCATGAAGAGGTACCAACTAACTCCTCTCAACCGTTTTGCAACTTTGATTACTTGTTGATGGTGCAGAGTCCGAGTGACGTCCTAAGTTACTCGAATCTTCTTGCATCTAATGGCTTCGTAAAAATGTCAGCAAGTTGCTTCTCAGTATGGATGTGCTCTAGGATGATCTTCTTGTCTTCGACCAGCTCGCGAAAGAAGTGGTGTCTAATGTCAATATGCTTGGTTTTGCTGTGTTGAACTGGACTTTTAGAGAAGACTACCAATAATGCTTCTATACAGGTGTTGGTCGACGGCTTCTCCTGGATCATCTTTAGTTAGCTTGATGTGTGTAGCTGTTGGTGTCCTTTTATGTGAAGCTTTCTCTAGCCCAAATTTCTTGACAATATTCTTCGCATATTTGCTTTGAGAGATGAAGATGTTATCTTTTAGCTGTTTGATTTGGAAGCCTAGGAAATAGGTAAGCTCTCCCACCATCTTGAATTCTGATTGCAGTTGTTGGATAAATTGCTCTACCATCTTTCTGGACATCCCTCCAAAAACAATGTCATCGACATATATTTGGGCTATCATCATATTTCCGTCCTCATTCTTCACAAATAGAGTCTTGTCGACTCCCCATCTAGTGTAGCCGCTTTGAATCAGAAATTTTGTGAGCCTTTCATACCAAGCCCTTGGTGCTTGTTTCAATCCGTAGAGGGCCTTCTTGAGTTTATACGCGTGATCAGGGGAGTGAGGATCAACAAATCCTTTAGGTTTGTGACACATACACTTCTTCGTTGAGATCTCCATTCAAGAAAGCACTCTTTACATCCATCTGGTAAAGCTTAATCTGTAGATGGCATGATATCCCTAGTAGGAGTCTGATTGCTTCAAGTCTTGCTACAGGAGAAAAGGTCTCATCGAAGTCGACTCCCTCAATTTGAGTATACCCTTGAGAAACTAACCTTGCTTTGTTGCGAGTGATGCTACCAAGCTCATCGGACTTATTTTCGAAGATCCATTTTGTGCCAATGATGTTTCCCTCACTTGGCTTGGGCACCAGTTCCCATACCTGGTTTTTCTCAAATTGGATCAGTTCCTCTTGCATAGCATTAACCCAATACTCATCATTGATGGCTTCATTGATATTTTTGGGTTCAATCTTTAAAACGAAGCATATATTACCTATCATCTCGTTGTAGTTCATCGGAGTTTTTGTCCGAGTCCGTATGCCTTCATTTAGGTCTCCAATTACTCCAGAGATAGGATGATTAGCCTGGATTCTTCGTGAGGGGTTCTTGTTGCTACTTTCAGGAACTGTCTCATTGTTATTGACACTTGGACTAGCATCATTGTCTTCTGACTTGTTACTAACATCTTCACTGGCATCAGCAATAACATCCTTGCGTACAGTGTTTGGATAGGCTCTTTCTTCGTCTGTCGCATCTTCTGAGACATCTTCACAGTCATCATCAACAACAACATTGATTGATTCCATCATAGTCTTGGTCCGTTTGTTGAAGACCCGGAACGCGCGACTATTCCTTGAGTAGCCAAGGAAGATGCCTTCATCACTCTTTGGATCAAGTTTCCGACGATGTTCTCTATCAGCCAGAATATATCAAGTGGATCCAAAGATATGGAAGTACTTAACATTGGGCTTTCTCCCCCACCATATTTCATAATGAGTTACTGACATACCTGGTCGGAGAGTGACTCGATTGTGGATATGGCAAGCAGTGTTAAGTGCTTCTGCCCAGAAGTGAGTTGGTATGTCCTTGGCCAGCATCATAACTCTAGCCATCTCCTGTAGAGTTCTGTTTTTGCGCTCAACAATACCATTCTGTTGGGGAGTGATCGGTGTTGAGAACTCATGGGCTATTCCTTCTGAGTTGCAGAATTCTGCAAATCTGCTGTTTTCAAACTCTCGACCATGATCACTGCGGAGACGAATTATCTTGCCAATTGTCTCCCCTTTTTCTCGTTGGACCTGGATGCATAGATTCTTGAAGAATGAAAAGGTATCTAATTTGTCACGAGGGAAATCAACCCATGTGTATCGTGAGTAATCATCTACACACACAAAGACATAGCGTTTTCCTCCAAGACTTTCAACTTGCATTAGACCCATGAGGTCAATGTGTATTAGCTCAAGCACTCGAGAGGTGGTGATATGCTGCATCTTCTTGTGTGACATCTTAGTTTGCTTTCCAATCTGACATTCTCCACAGATTTTTCCTTCCACGATTTTCAGGTTTGGATTTCCAGTAATGGCCTGTTCTGAGATTGCCTTCTGCATACTTCTGAGATTTAGATGTCTAAGCTTTCTGTGGCATAGTTTGGTTTCTTCTGCTTTGGATACAAGGCACTTTGCCGCTTTGATATGTGATTCAGGTGACCAGATGTAACAGTTATCCATTGAGCGGATTCCTTGTAGAATATTGACTTGATCGAAGTCTTTTACTATACAGGCTTCTTTAGTGAATTTCACTTCTGAACCCAGATCACAGATCTGGATGATGCTAATCAGGTTTGTCTTAAGTCCTTCTACAAGTAATGCTTCCGTTAGGCAAGATTCTCCTGGATGCTTGAGTACTCATTTTCCAATGATTCGAGCTCGAATCCCATCTCCAAAAGTAACATAGCAATTTGTATATAATTTGAGATTGGAAAGAAAATCTGGAGTACCTGTCATGTGTCGAGAACATCCACTATCGAGATACCAGTCTTTGTTGGTTGAAGCACTCAAGGAGGTACACGCAACATTAGCTCGATAGACTAGAATTTTTGGTCTCCATTCAAGGCGGGATATTTTCTGAGGGGTTGGGAGATACCTTTGATATCTCCTTTGCTTCTATGGTAGCTGAGCTTGCTTCTTCCCATGGAGTTGAAAGAAAAATGGTCTGATGTGACCTCGTTGACCACAGTAATGGCATATCCACTGATATTGATAAGCTGGTTTTCTGTAGTATTGCTGTCTGCGTGGAGGATGTCTTTTGGTAGTTGTTTGACAGGAACATGTTATAGACGATGTCATGACATTTGTTGTAGGTTGTCCTATAGGATGTGTCGTGGCATCCTGTAGTTTCTTGTCAACCATGGCTTGTTGTGAGACAAACTTCGTGACTGCTGATGAGGGGATATTGTGTGTATACCCTAGTCCCGTCATATCTTTGGATTGCTTTCCTACTGATAGGAGTTTGTCAAGGCTTTCTGTGCTGGGATTCATCATCTTTACTTATTTAGTCATAAGACTAATTTCTCCATTAAGTCTGGTGATTTCGCGTTTTAGCTCCACGGTCGTTTCTAGGAATCTAGATTTGTCGTTGGTAAGACTTATGATCTGTTCTCCTTGTTGATCAAGGATCAGTGTTTCCTTGATTCATCTGGTATGTCAGCTTTTGTATGCCTCGACTAGTTGCTCTTTATTCATATTCTCGTTTGGAGTTGGATGGTGGTGATCATCATTGATATTGACAGAGTTATCAATGTTACATACAAAAGTAGTAGTAGTGAATGCAACAAAGTTGCTTACCTCTTCAGAACCACTATCTTCATTGTCATCATCTGATAGGGTAGCATTATAACCTCGTTTTTGTTGTTTGAGGAAATTTGGACATTCTCTGCGAAGATGATCGAATCCTTCACATTCATGACATTGAGGCACTTTGTTCTTGTTGTTTTATTCTCCACTCCTGTAAGATCTATCAAGACTTCCTCCTCCTGTTTGAGCTTTTTGTGGAGCTTTGTTTCTGGCATTTGTTGTGACATTCCGTCCGCCCATTCGACTGAATCTTCGTATGACTTTGTTGTAATTTTTTGTGAGAAGGGCCATTGTAGCATCGATGTCTTCTTCAGAGTCAGAATCCTCAGATTCTGGTTGCTTGTGTGTTGAGCTTTTGAAAGCAACTCCATTATTCCTTTTGTTGATATTGGGCAGAGATAACTCATAGGTCATCAGAGATCCCATCAGCTCTTCGAATTTTAAGATATTGAGGTCATGAACTTCCTCAATTGCGGTGATCTTCATCTTAAATCTAGGGCTAAGAGCACGCAGGGTTTTTCTAACCAGCTTTTCATCAGACATTGGTTCTCCCAGAGATCACGAATACGAATACGAACATTGAATTCGTCAATTGATTCGTCCTCTTTCATAACAAGGGCTTCAAAGTTGGTTGTCAAGTATTGCAGTTTTTGTTCTCGAACCTTGGTTGTTCCTTCATATGCAACAGCCAGGATATCCCATGCGGATTTGGCAGTTGTGCATATGTTGATTAGTCTGAATACGTTCTTGTCAACACCGTTGAAAATAGCATTCAGAGCTCGAGAGTTTCCTAGTGATTCTTCGTCTTCGTCATCAGTCCAGTCTTTTTCTAGTTTTGGACCGATAGGGTTACCATCATTGTCAGTGAGTTATGGGGCATTCCAACCATTGATCACAGCCTTCCATGTTTTGTTGTCAAGGGACTTCATGAAGGCACACATCCGAGCCTTCCAATAGCCGTAGTTACTTCAATCTAGAACAGGTGGTCAATTGATGGATCCTCCTTCTCTGGTATTGTCCGTCTTGATCAAAATATTTGTTTAGGAACTCACCTAAAGCTGTAGGTGCCCCCTCTGATACCAATTGAAATTTTGACCAGCTAGTCGTGCAAGATGCCACACACAATGTTATGTATGAAGCTATAACACCGTGTATGACTTCTTATGTAGATAACGCAGGACTGTAAATATAAAGCTAAATAAACAATGACCCAGCAGATTGTTTACCCAGTTTGGTGCAACGTCACCTACGTCTGGGGGCTCTCAGCCTAGTGAAAAGGTTTCACTTATCAATAATTCGTCAGAACATACAAGTACCTATGATCATCCCTAGATCTATACTTTATGCTACTTATTACAGTGCAACCTATCTCAGGGTCTCCCCCTGAATCCAAGACTCTGTCTTGATTCCACTCTTCGAGCAATCGCCTTGCTCTGTCGGTTCAAGTCGTCGTTGAACGTTGTTGTTGCGTGCAATCTTCACTCACGCGATCAGTAAACCCTCAATCACCTAACTCTCAATAGTTATGGTGATACATAATATCCTTAGCACAATCTACAACCTCTCAGCCCGCAAACCCTCACGTTTAAGAGCTTTGTAAATTATTGCTAGGAAACAATAAAAGAACCACACGATTGCTAAGGGGGTAGCCTAAGCTTTTATAGCAATCGAGCATGAGTACCAACCCTAATGGGTTTTCTCTTAATCACCGTCTTTCTTCTTTCCAGAATCGGAGACGTTCTGGAATTTCCTAAACGTATTCGTATTTTTTGCAGAATCTGGACTTTCCTGATTTCCGTCGATCAGGATGTTTGCCGAGATGCAGTCAACAATGTCACACAAGATGTCGCATATGATGCTTCGACATTCTTTATGACATTTTCTCTAATTCCTTAAAAATAAGCCAATCACTAAAACCGTCGTAACTACAATAAGGATTGAAGTTTTGTTGAGCCGGGTATCTAATTCCTGATGATGAAATTGATGCCTAATGCTTAATTTGAATGAATGATTATGTGTAATTAGTTATAATGAGTCGGGAATTTTCATGAATATTTTTGCTTGAGGGTTGAAAATTATCTTGATCTACACTTTATTATTACCCAATGTACTTGTAGTAGCCAAATGTTTTGCTTAAGTTTAGAGAGCCCAGTTGGTGCTATCGGCCGTTTGGGACCAACCTATGAAGAGATTCTGTTGGCCATCTTTGGACCGTTTGAGCTTAAGTAAAGCCTAACCTGACTATATTTTATCCTTAGTACCCATTCTGAGCCAAAGAGTCTATTTAATGACCAAAAAATTATAAGCCAATGTGCCCTTTTAATTTCTATATCTCACGTGATTTCGAACCTATGCATCATGCTTTGTAGACTATGAGTGTGAGTTTGACTTTTGAATTAGTAGATCATGTATAGGAATGAAGAAGGGCTATAGATTTGGGGGAAAGTAGCCCGATTTGAAGAAGAAAAAAGACTATTTTATGCTTTGGTGAACCACATCGGTTCAAAGAAAATGTTTTACAAGTTGCTTGCCTTAGTTTGAAAAAATGCTTACGTTGAAAAAGTTTTCGGATTCGGGCATTATACAACAAAAGAAAAATAAACAAAAAGAGAAGATGAAAAAGCAAAAGAAAAAGATAAAGAAAGAAAAAGAAAAGGAAAAACTTGAAAAGCCCGAGTCCGAATAATGTTGAATGTCAAAGAAAAAAAATGAACATTTCGTGCTTTAAAGTTAAAAGGTTGCAAGTCAAACATTTTTTAAACAAATACCATATTTTTTTTTGGGGGGGGGGGGGGGGGGGGGGATAAAGAGGGAAGTATTTGAGTGATATGAGGGGTAGAGAATTGAAGGAATTATTTGAGGGTTCCAATCAATTAATTTCATGCCCATACAAGAAATTAACCTCAAATTTCCATGTTTTAATACGGATCTTACATGATCATGAATTGATCATGAGATCTAGACTAGAATAAATTCAATAAATTACCTTGAATAGAAATCTCCTTGTTACTAAATAGGATTTAGTAACCTCTAAAGATCGTCCACACAGGAAGAGCAATCTGGGGATACTCACAACGATCCTTACTAAAAGATCGAAGCAAGCAAAACGGACGGAGTAAGGAGGAGAGGGGCTGGCCGAATTCGGCTAGGAGAGAGAGAGGGTGACGGCTAGGGTTTGTAAAATTAATCACTTAATTTTCAGATCTGAAAATTACCCTTTTATAACCCTTATTTTGGACTTTAATTAATTAAAGGCATTAATGGGCTTAAAGCCCAAAGCTTTTAATTAATTGTGTAGAGAAGCCCATTCTGGCTAGGCCCGGTTTAGCTAATTTAATTAAATCTATTTAATTAGATTATAATTAATTAGTCCTGCTAAACCGTTCTTGATTTCCGGTTTAATCCTAAACTGAAATCAGTCTAATCCGGTTTAATCCAAAACCGGATTTTGTCTCTCTCATGATTCCTCCATATGATTTCATCTGTTTTACTCAACCTTTAGTGTGTCACCCTCTAGGCTCACGACACGTCGACGGACTGGTAAAATTACCATTTTACCCTTTCCATCATGAGTGGCCTCTAGTAAGACATCATGATTACCCAACGTTTGTGATTATCGAGATTTCGACTTAAC
Source organism: Geranium rotundifolium (assembly GCA_963920655.1). Taxonomy (NCBI): domain Eukaryota; kingdom Viridiplantae; phylum Streptophyta; class Magnoliopsida; order Geraniales; family Geraniaceae; genus Geranium; species Geranium rotundifolium. The sequence goes on from OY987315.1 coordinate 13,053,311, forward strand.
CTTGTCGTACATGAATCTATCCTTTTACCCTCTTGATATCTTTGACAACCACGAGGCATAGACAAGTCATCCTCGTTCTATTGTCTTGTTTCTTGATTCTGAGTTAACTGAATTATAACTGATACTACGTATCGACTGCATGGCCATGCTATTGTATTTCAGTTGTACTCATCAAGTGGCCTAAACTAATATCTACTCACACGTTCGTATGAGGGATAAATCCTTCAGCGATCCATTGAGTCAACTTATGTAACTTGTGATCGAGCCAATCACAGTCGTTATTGTAACCTTTTTACGGGAGACATTAGACTGAGTCAAACTCTTCACTCATTACATATTGACCTCAATGGTCCTTCCGTCTAAGGATGTGATTTCATGATCCGACATATGAGTATGTTCATGACTATGTTTATGTAACATACTCATTATCGGGTCGTCCTATATCACCCCTGACTGGTGATACTATGACCTAACTCTGGCTCCCTTCTGGCCATGATCAGTAGAGCGTGATCATTTAGAGTTAGCCTCATACCGATCGCTTCTTGTGAAGCTATTCTGATCGGGGACTGCTTAAGCAAGATTTTCTCTAATCTGTAGATCTACTATTCTGTCTTGACACATCAATGATACAAATCAAATCATGCTTAAGATATTACCACAACACTTAGTAATATGAATGCCGATTTTATTTCAACTAATAATCTTTATTACATGATTAGATTGAAAATACATTGTGCTAGGGCACAAAAACTCAACAAGAATATTAGGACAAGAACACTCGGGGAGTGAAATGTAATTGGAGTATGAGGAAAGGAAACTTAGCTATGCACCATGTAGCCCGATTGTTATAAGCAATACCTGAGCCTAAGCCTATTGTTATAAGCGATTGGAATCGCCCGGGACCCTAGATTTTCTCAAAAGCGTGGAAACTTTGGGGCGAATATAGTAAACGGGTAGCTCTAAACTTAGGTGGGATTTGTGTCTGAACACATGAGTGTATCGTTGATCGTAGAGTTTCAGGGAAAAGGTGATTTGAACCTATTGATTTGTGTCTGAACACATGAGTGTATCCTGAGTCCATATACCTTTTTATGCACAATTGATTGTTCACTATTGGTAGTTATGTGGCAATTTGATGTTATAAGTGCTCAAGAAAACTTTGTGAATTAAACTTGCAATTTTATGAGAGTCTCGTTGAGTCTTTATTTTGCGTATTTTTCGGGTTGGGGGCTCATTCCTACAAAACCCTCGGGAGACGACAGAGCTCTCCCTATGGAGTTAACTTTGGGGTTCACACTCTCAGTGCATACTCTGTCCATTTTGCACTTTTTAGTTCTTATCGAGGACGATAAGGCTTTAAGTGTGGCGTGTTGATGTGGGCTCTTCGAAGTCCATTTCGACACCTTATTGCCCACATACATGATAGCATTTGTGCCCTAGTCCAATTGGTATTAGCCTGTAAACGTCTATGTACAAATATCATCGTTTGTGATGTATAAATATAAACGGCTTTATATTACTTATATGTTGAAGTAATATGTTAAGCATGATCTGATTTATGACCACTAAAGTAGTAGAACCATAAATCTGTACGGATCACACTTAACAAGTCCCTGGTCAACCTATGCTTCCTTGAAAGTGACCAGTATGAGGAATGGTTCTTAATGACGTAGTTCTACTTGTCATAAGGATGTGGGATCCTGGAACCATATCATAGATATCATGAGGTGATTGATATCGGACGACCCGCATTGAATAGTGTTTTCATAGATTAAGCCATAAACATATTCAAATGCGATAGCTCGTCACGACGTCCTTAGACCAAGGAGTCTTTGTGATCACTATGCAATGAACGTACGGCTTTAACTTGCGCCAAACGCTTTCTGTAAAAGGATTGCTATGAAGGGCATGATTGGGTGGCGGAACGGGTTGCATGAGTGACACGAAAGACGGCTAAGGGATTTATCCCTCATACTACGGTATGGGAAAGATATCCGTTAGAAGGCCTCTTGATGGAGACCGAATGAGAGAAAAGCATGGCCATGCAAAATGATACGGGTTATCATTTCTCAGTCATCTCGCATATCAAGTAACAATGATTGATTAAACAAGGGAGACGACTCTATGCCTTGTGATCAATCGGGATATCTAGAGATAAAAGGATGGTGACTTGTACGCACAAAGGTTAAGTCGAATCATCGATCATCATGCACCTTGGGTAATCATAATGTTTTACTAGAGACCACTTATGATGGATCGGGCAAGAGCAATTCTTGCGCCGATCTGCCAACGGTGGCATGAGCCTAGAGGGTCACACACATACAAGACGGATAACTTGAGACAAGGAAACATGGATGTTTCTTAAGGAGAAGTATATGGACAAAACTGGAGGTTTTGTGCCATAGGTTCGGTTTGAGAGAATAATTAGCGAATCGAGAAAAATTGAGTTTTTCGTCGATATCGCGTCGGACTTTGTTTGATAAGTAGCGACAAAAGGGTCGGGAAACTTTTGGACGCGGCATGAGACAACACGGGAGGGCCCATTGGGCTCGGCCCATGAAGCCTCATGGCCGGCCCAATAAGGGCCCAATAAGGCCATATGGCCGGCCCACTTGGTGGGGCCAATGTGGGGGCCACACAACACCATGCTTAGTTGGTAGTTGTGGATTAAGAGGTGAGTGATTTAAGGGGTATGGGTTAAAGCTCCTTTAAGCCCATACCAATCACTTTTAACCCATACTTGTGAGTTGGATGATGAGATATATTGCAAGACATTATTTCATTAATTGATTAAGTCACAAAACTCACAAAAACCTCTCTTTCTCTCTCATTGTGGCCGGCCACCTTGGTGTTCTTCCTCCATCTTGCTCTCTTGTTCTTCATTTAATTGTTCTAGTAGGCAATTAAGTGAAGGATCTTGAAGATCATTCTCTTGGTGTGGACTTGCTTTAGAGAAGAAGATCCGAACGTTCTTCTTTATCGATTCAAACAAGACTTAAAGGTAAATATCTTGTGGAATAGATTTTGCTTTGGGATTTAATGGTTTAAATGTTCTTGGACAAGGTTTGGAGTAGATTATCTTTTATTGCTTCCGCTATCTCGATGACGATCTAGAACGCTCCAAAACCCTACAGTGGTATCAGAGCGTTGGTTACCCTCTTAATCTTTGTCTTGTTGAATTTATTTCGGTTTTGTGATTATTTTCATGCCAAAAGTTGATAACATGATTTTAATGCTTTTTGGGATATTTGCATGAAATATGTTACTTTTGAAAAATATATTAAATTTGGAATTTTTCGGAAATTATTGGATTTGTCGGGTCCGAGAAGAGACTCTCGGGGAGCCGGATCGGAGGTACCGGACGGAGGTCACCGGAGGCCGGGGAGGCCGGCGGTGACCGGGCCCGTCCCCACTCTCGGCCGAGGCCGAGAGTGGCGGCAAGCCGGGTTTGGGCCTTCCAAGGCCCAAACCGGGCCGTGCATGGTTGGGCTCGGCCCAATGGGCCCTCGGCCCATTGGCTTGGCCCAACTTGGTTCGTGTGTGGTGTTTGATCCATTTCACGAACCCACGATCCAATATTTCGAAAACTTTCAAAATTTGATCGGTTTCGATAAACCGTTTTTCGAAAAGGTCTAGTTTCGATAAACCCGACCAAGCAACTTGGCAAAAGAAAAACCGGAATTATTGCATATTATTTGATAACATGTTTGTGTGATAACATGTTGGATGATGTGATGAAATGTATGATGCTTTAGTAGCCCATTAGATTTATCGCTTTCACGGTTTGCATACCGTTAGTGTTAGCGTGTAATTATTCTTTTATTCGAGCCCATAAAGTGTAATTATTTTTTATCCGGTCTACGAACCGAGTATTAATTGTAATTATTACTCAAAGACGAGAAGGATGGAAAATCGAGCACGATGACGGTCTTGGAGGAAGTCCAAGAGCTAGTGGGAGCCCGAATGAGAAAGACGAGAAGATGTGAAGACTCGTAGATTCCTAAGATTAGGATGGGCTATAAAATGCATATTTAACGCTTTATGGTTGCTTGCTTGAATCATTTAAATTAATTGCATGGTTGCATGATTAGTTTATAAGTTTATAAGCGATCACCTCACATGCAAAGATTAAAAACAAACTTTAATTGTTTGCATGTTTAAAGCGTTGTGAACTATCACCACACGGGTTGTGATGGATGAGTTCAAGTTTGAAACGTATTTTGCATGGGTTGCAAATGACGGATTCAAATGAAGATAGTATGTGATACAATTAGAAACATCACAACACGGGTTGTTGGTGACGGATTCGTAATTGTACCAAATACTTTCGAATTATTAAACACAACCAAATTACAAGTTAATTTGAGTCAAGTGAGATGCCACCCTAATTCACACCCATGTAGAAACATTTTATCGGTGTCGTGCGCCTTAGCGGAGCATCGATCGAATGGGTTCTAGATGGGAATGGTAAACTTTGTGGGATGTCGTGCGCCTTAGCGGAGCATCTGCACAAAGTTAACTCGTTAGTGAAAGTTGGTTGACTCAACCACGATTCTTGGCCTGAGGTCGAGCTGGGGCATCGGAAGGGTAAGCCGTGTGTTTTACACATACCCTGACTAAGAGTTACACGGGTTGTAATTGGACGGATGTCCTACCTAAATAAGTCAATTGGAGCGGTGCGCCTTAGCGCACTTCAAATGACGAATAAGGGATCTTGATTTAAAGATTCTAATTTTAGAATCTAATGGTTGGTGTTTAATTCGGATCTTCGTAAATTTATTCAACTATTCTGATTAAATTTACTTTCTTCGTGTAGAAATGGCTAGTAATTCAACAAATTCGTCTAATTTGTCATTGAGGACTATACTCGAGAAGTGTAAACTCAACGGAACAAATTATCTAGACTGGGACAGAAATTTACGACTTGTATTAAAAATGGAACGCAGGGAGTACGTCCTTGATAAGGCTATCCCTGAGGAGCCAGCTGCCAACGCAACAAGGGTCGTTAAGGATGCGTACCAGAAACACCTTAGCGACTCTATCGACGTTGCGTGTGTCATGTTGGGCTGCATGGAGGCGGACCTCCAAAAGCAGTTTATGGAGCTATCCCATGATCCGTTTGCAATGTTTGCACAGATCAAGGATATGTTCAAGGAGAAAGTACGTATTGAAAAATACACTGTTCTCCGAGAACTCATAGCCTGCAAGATGTCAGCAGGCAGCTCCGTAGGTCCTCACGTCCTACAAATGAAGGGGCATTTTGACCATATGACTAGTATCGGTATGTCTATGGAAAAGGAAATGGCAGCGGATTTTATTCTGCAATCCCTTCCTCATGCATATGGTGGGTTCGTCATGAACTATCACATGCATGATATGGACAAGACCGCGTCGGAGTTGCACAGCATGCTAGTAACTGCCGAGAAGAGCATAAGGGGCAGTTCGTCCAAAAATGTCTTCATGGTCAAGAAGGGACCCAGCTTCAAAGCTGTTGGTGGCAAGGGTAAAGGCCCAAGACACCTGGCAGGGAAGAACAGACGACCATTTATTCCTAGACCTCACATGCCCGTACAAGGCAAAGGAGTCGGTCTGTTTCTATTGTCAAAAGCCTGGTCATTGGAAGAAAGACTGTCAGCAGTTGAAGGAGGATCAGAAGAAGGGCGGTGGGGCCGCCACTTCATCAGGTATTCCATTAGAGCTATATCTTTCTACAATAAATACCTGGGTACTAGATACTGGAGCTGAGTCTCATATCTGTGCCGATGTGCAGGTGTTACACAGTAGAAGAGATGGTGGGGAAAGCGAGGTGGACCTAAGAGTTGGGAACAATACCAGAGTTGCCGCAACTGCCGTAGGTTCTGTGAACCTTGCTTTGCCCAGTGGGCTTGTAATTGAACTAAATGATGTTTTTTGCGTACCTGCTTTCAGCAGGAATATTATCTCAATTTCTCTTCTAGAGAAAGAAGGTTATTATTTCAATATTAAAAACGGGTTTTTTGATATTATGCGCAACAACATATATTATGGCAATGCTCACACTGTTGGAGGATTATACATATTGAATATGCAAAACTCGAAATCCAACATGCTCTATAATATAAATGCTAAGAGGTTTAAAACTAATGATTTAGACCAAACTCTAATCTGGCATTGTCGTCTGGGTCACATAAATGAGAAACGCATCTCAGCGCTTCATAAGCACGGACTTCTAAGTCAATTCGAATTCCAAGCGATTGAAAGATGCGAAGCTTGTTTAATGGGCAAGATGACTAAAGCGCCCTTCACTGGTTTAGGTGAGAGGGCAGGTGACTTATTAGGTCTAATACATTCAGACGTATGTGGACCAATGAGTACGCATGCCAGAGGTGGTTTAGGCTACTTTATCACATTTACTGACGATTTCAGTAGATATGGTTATGTCTATCTCATGAGACATAAGTCCGAAGCTTTTGATAAATTCAAAGAGTTTAGGACTGAAGTAGAAAACCAACTCGGAAAGAGTATCAAGGCACTCCGTTCTGATCGGGGTGGAGAATACTTATCCGAGGAGTTTCTTAGTTATCTTACTGAAGGTGGAATACTATCTCAGTGGACTCCGCCAGGAACACCGCAACTTAATGGTGTGTCCGAACGGAGGAATCGGACATTGTTAGATATGGTTCGATCAATGTTAAGTCTCACTGATCTCCCGATCTCCTTCTGGGGTTATGCTCTGCAAACGGCCGCTTTCATAATAAACAGGGCTCCGTCGAAAGCAGTGGAAGGGACATCATTTGAAAAATGGTACGGGAAGGAACCCGTTTTGTCCTTCCTTAAAATCTGGGGTTGCGAGGCTTATGTTAAAAGGTTGCTTGCAACCAAGCTCGAACCAAGATCAGATAAATGCACTTTCGTCGGATATCCAAAAGAAACAAAAGGATACTACTTCTATAAGCCGAGCGAAAATAAAGTTTTTGTCGCTCGAGGTGGGACGTTCTTGGAAAAAGAGTTCATTTCCAAGACAGTCAGTGGGAGGGCTATTCATCTAGATGAAGTTCTAGATGAGATGGTCACTCGGGAACCACGAGAGGACCCACTAGAAGAGGTAGAGCCAGAAGTGGTCATTGAGTAAGAACCAATAGCTGCAGTTAATGAGGACGGTCCGAGGCGCTCTGAAAGGATAAGTCATGCACCTGTCAGATACGGGTTCTTAGTAACTGAAGGTGATGGTTTAGTACTAGTGGACAATGATCCAGCTACCTTTCGAGAGGCTTTGGACGGAACCGACTCTGAGAAATGGCTGGACGCCATGAGGGAAGAAATGCAATCCATGTCAGATAATCAAGTGTGGGACTTGGTAGATCATACCCCTGATGTTAAGGTCATAGGGTGTAAATGGATCTTTAAAATAAAGATTGACATGGATGGCAAACCTCAGACCTATAAAGCGAGACTGGTAGCAAAAGGTTATAGACAAATCCACGGAATTGACTATGAAGAGACCTTTTCTCCAGTAGCTATGGTCAAATCTATCCGCATTCTTCTTGCCATAGCAGCGTATCACAACTATGAGATATGGCAAATGGATGTCAAAACCGCCTTCCTCAACGGGAGGTTAGCTGAGGACGTTTATATGTCTCAGCCTGAGGGTTTTGAGGATCCAAAGAATAAGGGAAAGATTTGCAAGTTGCTCAAATCAATCTATGGTTTGAAGCAAGCATCTCGGAGTTGGAATCAGCGTTTTGATGAAGTAGTAAAACAGTTTGGCTTCGTCAAGAACGATGATGAACCCTGTGTGTATAAAAAGGCAAGTGGGAGCAATATAATCTTTTTAGTGCTTTATGTTGATGACATACTGCTCATTGGTAACGACGTCCCTACCTTGCTCTTAACGAAGACTTGGTTAGGTGAGTGTTTCTCAATGAAGGACTTAGGCGAGGCCTCTTACATCTTGGGAATCAAGATATATAGAGACCGTGCCAAGCGGGTCTTGGGCTTAAGTCAAAGCACTTATATAGACAAGGTGTTGAGACGATTCTCAATGCAAGATTCAAAGAAAGGATTGCTGCCCATGCGTCATGGCATAAAGCTTAGCAAGAAGCAGGGTGCTGAGACACCTGCAGAGCTAGCAAGAATGAATGAGATCCCATATGCTTCGGCTATAGGGTCCATAATGTATGCCATGATATGCACGAGACCGGATGTCTCGTTTGCCCTAAGCTGTACCAGTAGACATCAATCCAAACCCGGTGAGGCACACTGGATTGCTGTCAAGGCGATTCTCAAATATTTGAGAAAAACCAAGGACGCTTTTCTTGTATACGGGGGCAGAAATGATGTTCTCGTCGTCAAAGGATATGTCGACGCTAGTTTTCAGACAGACCCCGATGACTTTAAGAGTCAGTTGGGATATGTGTTTATGTTGAACGGTGGAGCATTCAGCTGGAAAAGCAAGAAGCAGAATACCATTGCCGACTCTACAACGGAAGCTGAGTACATTGCCGCATGTGAGGCGGCAAAAGAGGCTGTATGGATCAGGAGTTTCATGGCTGGGTTAGGTGTAATTAAAAACCCGTCTAACCCAGTAGACTTATATTGTGACAACACCGGGGCTATTGCGCAAGCTAAAGAACCCAGGGCACATAACAGATCCAAACATGTACTCAGAAAGTATCACATCATCCGCGACATAATTGCTAGAGGTGACGTGAAGATCCAATACGTTGCAACTGATGATAACACAGCCGACCCATTGACCAAGGCTCTTCCTCAAGATAAACATGAAAAACATGTTAGGTCAATGGGTATAGACTGGGACTTAGATTGGAGCTAAGGGCAAGTGGGAGATTGATAGCATTTGTGCCCTAGTCCAATTGGTATTAGCCTGTAAACGTCTATGTACAAATATCATCGTTTGTGATGTATAAATATAAACGGCTTTATATTACTTATATGTTGAAGTAATATGTTAAGCATGATCTGATTTATGACCACTAAAGTAGTAGAACCATAAATCTGTACGGATCACACTTAACAAGTCCCTGGTCAACCTATGCTTCCTTGAAAGTGACCAGTATGAGGAATGGTTCTTAATGACGTAGTTCTACTTGTCATAAGGATGTGGGATCCTGGAACCATATCATAGATATCATGAGGTGATTGATATCGGACGACCCGCATTGAATAGTGTTTTCATAGATTAAGCCATAAACATATTCAAATGCGATAGCTCGTCACGACGTCCTTAGACCAAGGAGTCTTTGTGATCACTATGCAATGAACGTACGGCTTTAACTTGCGCCAAACGCTTTCTGTAAAAGGATTGCTATGAAGGGCATGATTGGGTGGCGGAACGGGTTGCATGAGTGACACGAAAGACGGCTAAGGGATTTATCCCTCATACTACGGTATGGGAAAGATATCCGTTAGAAGGCCTCTTGATGGAGACCGAATGAGAGAAAAGCATGGCCATGCAAAATGATACGGGTTATCATTTCTCAGTCATCTCGCATATCAAGTAACAATGATTGATTAAACAAGGGAGACGACTCTATGCCTTGTGATCAATCGGGATATCTAGAGATAAAAGGATGGTGACTTGTACGCACAAAGGTTAAGTCGAATCATCGATCATCATGCACCTTGGGTAATCATAATGTTTTACTAGAGACCACTTATGATGGATCGGGCAAGAGCAATTCTTGCGCCGATCTGCCAACGGTGGCATGAGCCTAGAGGGTCACACACATACAAGACGGATAACTTGAGACAAGGAAACATGGATGTTTCTTAAGGAGAAGTATATGGACAAAACTGGAGGTTTTGTGCCATAGGTTCGGTTTGAGAGAATAATTAGCGAATCGAGAAAAATTGAGTTTTTCGTCGATATCGCGTCGGACTTTGTTTGATAAGTAGCGACAAAAGGGTCGGGAAACTTTTGGACGCGGCATGAGACAACACGGGAGGGCCCATTGGGCTCGGCCCATGAAGCCTCATGGCCGGCCCAATAAGGGCCCAATAAGGCCATATGGCCGGCCCACTTGGTGGGGCCAATGTGGGGGCCACACAACACCATGCTTAGTTGGTAGTTGTGGATTAAGAGGTGAGTGATTTAAGGGGTATGGGTTAAAGCTCCTTTAAGCCCATACCAATCACTTTTAACCCATACTTGTGAGTTGGATGATGAGATATATTGCAAGACATTATTTCATTAATTGATTAAGTCACAAAACTCACAAAAACCTCTCTTTCTCTCTCATTGTGGCCGGCCACCTTGGTGTTCTTCCTCCATCTTGCTCTCTTGTTCTTCATTTAATTGTTCTAGTAGGCAATTAAGTGAAGGATCTTGAAGATCATTCTCTTGGTGTGGACTTGCTTTAGAGAAGAAGATCCGAACGTTCTTCTTTATCGATTCAAACAAGACTTAAAGGTAAATATCTTGTGGAATAGATTTTGCTTTGGGATTTAATGGTTTAAATGTTCTTGGACAAGGTTTGGAGTAGATTATCTTTTATTGCTTCCGCTATCTCGATGACGATCTAGAACGCTCCAAAACCCTACAATACATAGCCAACTTGTCCCTCGTATCGGGCTTAAGGATCCCCAATTATGCCACTTTTACGCCTTCATGTATAGTCGTGCAGGATGAAGGTGATTCGGGGCCAAAACCAGGCAAGACGCGAAGTTTCAAGACAAGGAGCAAATGACAAGTGATGGGAGAAGAGATGGTGTCGATCAACACCCATATATGTCAATTTGTGTGTTGATCGACACAGGATCGAAACACCTATTTAGCCATGTACAGAGAGTTTCGTCGATGGGATGGCGATGAGGTGTCGATCGACACCCCCCACGGACCTGCAGAACCTATAAAAGCCAACTTGACCTAAATGAAGGGGAATTCGTGAATAGAACAGTGCAACCTCATTTCGAGCTCCCAAAACCCCCACTTCAAGCCCTAACTTCATCTTCTCTCTTGGAATCATCCAGACTAGCAAGGAGGCACAAGATTGGAAGAGAGATTGAAGAATCTTGCATTCGATCTTGGACTTAGTGCCTAGAGTTTGCTTGTTTCTTCTCATTGTTATCTCTTTTACCTTAGATTTGTGCAACTTGTTGTCATTTATAGCTTTCTTGGATTTGGTGATGATTTGTGAGTTGAGCACCATGGTTGAGGGCTAAAACCCTTAGCCATGAGGGCTAAACATTGTATGAAGTGATTTCCATGGTTAAATGAGATGTTGAGTCTAGATTTTGATGAATGGTTGTGTAGTATGCTCAACATAATGTTTGTTGAAATTCTGAATTGTAGCCGAGTCAAGAAGTCGAACACAAAGTCGTAACTTGTGGATCGACTACTTGCCTAAAACGTAAACCGCAAGTAAAACAGTAAACAGATAATGAAGACACCAGAGATGATTACCCAGTTCGGTGACTCCGCACCTACGTCTGGGGGCACTTTGCCAGTGGAAAGGTTTTCACTATTAGGTAGTCAATAGTACAACTTCAAGCACCAACTAGCTATCACACAAGCTATTGTCCTAAGATACTATAGATCTCACCCTGAACAACCTCGACCAAGGGCCTCTCCCCCTATCTTTGAGATCCTCTCAATTCCACCCTTCGAGCAAGCCTATGCTCGGTGTCGTTGTCTTTTTTGACGGAGTTGTGAATCTTCAATCACAAACAAAAACCCTAACAGATCTAAACACTTAGTCTTCGCGACTTAATGTTTGATCGGAGCAAAGATCCGTTCTAGCGAATCTTAATCAGCCTCTCAACACACCAATGGTGCACGGTTAAGAGCTCTGAGAAATCTTGCAGTGTTAGAACAAGAACGGATGATCTGCTAATGGGAAGTCAAGGGCTTTTTATAGCAGCTCACATTCCTAATCCTTCTCGGATCAGGAACAGGAAAGTCAGGCAAGTTGTTGCCGCCTTCCACGACAGCTGGAAGTCGTCTTGCCTGTTCTGACTTCCTGAATAAATCAGGCAAGTAGAGTTGCCGCCTATTGCTGACGTGTAACTGCCAGCTGGAAGTCGCCTGACTTGTCGACGTCACTCTCTTGCGCTCCAAGTCTTCGTGGCGCCTTTCTTCTTTTGCTCCAAGCTTCGTCGAAATAGGAAAGCCTCAGATCTTTCCTAATCTGGACCGTAACAAGTCGCTCCATATGTCATGTAACATGTTGCACGACTTCTTACATTTGCGCTAAAAAATTATGCCAACACTTAAACGTAGGAACACTTGTGTTTTTAGTTGGCCACTTAGAATGCATGTTTAGGAGACTAAGCTGAGCCGGAGAGGGACAGATAGTCTTGAAACTAGCAACTACCAAGGGTTGGAGGCTTGAGACCGGATCTTGAAACCTCAAATCAACCCTTAGCCTAGTATCTCGAGAGGGCAAGGGGTGACTCGAGACAAGACCAATCTCAATGCCAAGGCGAGATTGGTATTTAGAACATAAGCTCTATAATAGACTCGATCTCGATGAAACAATAATCATGATCATTATCACTAAAATGCATGTTTAGCACCCTAGGCCATTAATCCATTATAGTCTTAAATCATCAATTAACCTTCAAAAACACTTAAAGTAGCAATTTCTTATACATTGAAATCATTCCACTTAATAATTTAAGACCTTAATTAATCCCTGTGGACCGGCCCGGTATCTTACTGGTTACAAATACTATTACTTGTCCATGTATACTTGCACGGGGATTTCGGGAAGTGACGTTTGCACGACACTTCTCGGCCCAACAAGTTTTGGCGCCGTTGTCGTGGACCAAACAGTTGATTAATTGGATAGTTTATGTTTTCTTTCCTTCGTCCTAATTCATTGCATATCTTTTATTGTGTATCTTGCTTGTGTGCACTTATTGCACTTGTGTTCTAACTTTTTCCCTCAGTATTGCCATAATCTCTTGGATCCTAGATAGGTTCGAAGAGGTAACGGGAGAAAGCAAATCGAGAAAGGAGTAAGATGGGAGAAGTCTTGGAATTCACCACGAGGTGGTGAATCCTTTGAAGAGCTTAAGGTGGCCGAAGTAGCCAAGAAAGGAAGACCCTCCATTGAGGTAAAGAGGCCTAAGGAGTTCAAGAGGCCAATGAGGTCCTACCTCCAAGAGATGAAAGCAACTCATGAGTGTATGGGGGCATGTTATGCATTATCCCTCCTAGAGTTGGCGAAGCGGTCTAGAGTTGTCCCACCTTTGGAACCTTCGAGCTAACGACGTTAAACAAATGCGCTATTGGGAGGCACCCCAAGTTCTAACTTCATCTTTGTAAATTCACCATTTGAGTCTTTTTGCTAGTGGTTGCTAATTTTGACTTGTTTTTTGTGCTTTGAAGGAGAAAGTTCTATCATGACGCCAACATTTGAAGAGTGAGCTTAAAAGATATGACTTCAACTTTCTCCTCACAAAACATGGTCAACTCGGCAACTCGAGCCAATCCTCAAGCGAAAACAATTTCATTATTTCGAGAGAGGTAACATGTACTCTCTCCTTGAACTTAATGGTAAAGATTTTTTTGATCAAGGTTTGTGATCGCCTTGCGACCTTGAGTGATTTTCCCCTCTATGTGGGTTGATGTGATGAAATTGGCATGTTCTAGCTTTGTATAAATGTTTTGGTGAGTCAAGACTTAATCGAGTCTTAAGTGTGGTGTGTACCAATTGTACACACCACATTTTACCCTTTTTATATTCTTAATGTTACTTAAGTCCGAATAAGGCCAAGTGTGGTGTGTACACACATTCGAGTTTATTGAGTCAAGGGCTTAGTCAAGCCGTAAGTGTGGTGTGTATTTGAACATACACCACAATCAAGTCTTGCATGTTGATATGATGTTTTAGCACGGCGAGGATTAGTGTATGTTTAAGCCAAGGGTAGCTTTCGAGGATGACATTACCTTTGATGTGTCAATAAGGTTGTCTATGCTTTGTTATATGTGGGTCGGGAATTTATGTGAATGCCTTCACGTGGACTTGACTTGAATTGTTTTGATCTGCACTTATTATCAACCATTGCACATTTTAAGCAGTCACATGTTTGTCTAAATGTTGAGAGTCCAGTTTTTTGCTATCAGCCGTTTGGGACCAACCCAGGGATAGATTCTGTAGGCCACCTTTGGACCGTTTGAGAATAAAAGAACCTACCCGGACTGCATTTTATCCCTAGTACTCATCCCGAGCGAGAAAGCTGATTTAATGACCCAAATATTATAAGCCAATATGCCTTTTTATTTCTATATCTAATGTGATTTCGAACCTGTGCACCATGCTTTGTTGCTTTTGAGTATGGGTTTGACTTTGGGATTGGTATATCATATATAGGAACGGGAAATGGCTAAACATTTTGGGAAAAATAGATTTAAAAATGATTAACCGAACCACAACAGTTGGATGAAAATGTTTAATCTACACTTGATGTGGAAAATGCTTACAACTAAGGTGTTGGATTTCGGTAATTGTAAAGAAAAAGAACAAAAGAACAAAAAATAAAAGAGAATAAAAGAAAAAGTGAAATGAAGTTGAGAGTAAAAGTCCAAATCAGAAAAAAAAAATAAAAATAAAAAAATAAAAATAACAATAAAAATAAAAATTGATCTTCAAGCATAATTGAGCATTTCAGTTTTAAAAGCAAGAGACTGCAAGTGTTAATCATTTTACAAATAGGAGCCAAAATTTGGGAAGGAAAGGGAAGGGCCTTGAGTGAGTTGAGGGCTAGCACACTTTTAGGACAAGAATGTGTTAGAGTTGTGCCCTAGTCCAATATAAAAGTGATCTACAGTTATAATGTTTTATCATCTTTTCGAATAAATAAAACGACATTAAAATTACTAATGTGTTGTAGTAATTTATTAGATATAACTTGATTTGTATCATTATGTGTGTCATCACTAATAGTAGAACTGCAGATCGGAAAGAATTACATTTAATGTGTCCCTGGTCAGTTAAGTTTCATTAGAAGCGAGTAGTATGAGGCTAACTCTTTATGATCACGCTCTACTGATCATGGCAAGGCGAGTTCCGGAGTTAGATCATAGATATCATCAGGGAAATGATATTGGACGGCCCGATGGTGAGTATGTAGCATAGATGATGTCATAAACATACTCACATATCGTAGTTTGTCATTATATCCTTAGATCGAGAAGTCTTTGTGATAATTATGTAATAAGTATCTAACTTTGACCTAGTCTAACGTTACCTGTAAAAGGGTAGTCATAAGGGCTTGAGTTGGCTTAGTTATAAGTTACATGAGTGAACTCGAAAGCCGGCTAAAGGATTTATCCCTCATACTCCGGTATGGGAATGATATCTGTTTAGGCCACTTGATAAGTATGACTGGAAGAAATTGCATGGCCGTGTGGGAGATACTTCGTATCAGTTTTCACTCATCTCATATATCGAGAAATAGTGATTGATTAAATAAGGATGACGGTTTTATGCCTTATGATCAATCTGGATATCGGGCAATAAAAGGATAGTGACATGGACAATAAGAGATTAAATCGAATCATCGATAATCATGGACGTTAGGTAATCATAATGTCTTGCTAGAGGTTACTTATGATGGAAAGGGAAAATAGTAATTTTGCCAGTCTGTCAACGGGTCGTGAGCCTAGACGGTCACACACTTTAAGAAATGTATAGCCAAAGGGACTTGGATAAGTCAATATAGGAGAAGTATGAGGATCGGGAAAAATAGCCTTTCGGTTTAGTTAAATCGGAGCAAATAAATTTAAACCAGAAATCGGTTTAAGGGAATTAGATCGGTCTAGCTAAACCGTTTAATTAGAACCCAATCTAAATGGGTTTAATTAAAGTTTAGTTAAGTGGGCATTAAGCCCATTAATAATACTAATTAAAAAATAATTATATTAAGAATTATGTGGGATTAATTAAATGAAGTTAATTTTAGAAAGAAAAAATTTTGAAAATTCTTTTTGGTTAATAACTTCCCATATTTTCCTCCCACTTGGCTGATCCTCTCTCTTTCCCTCTTTGCCATCTCTCTCTCTCCTCTTCTTCTTCATCATTTTTTGCTTCTTCTTCACACAAAAACCTAGCATAATTTGAGTGAAGAAACCTTGCTTGTGTGGATACACGTAGAGAGCATATTGGTTTGTGATTGGTGATTTGATTTAAAGGAAAAGGTAAATTTCTAGATTTTCCATAATGTTCATATGCTGAAATTTAATGTCACATGATGATCTTTACTTGTTTCTTCTCGAATCCATAGTTATTTTGTTTCTGCTATGCATGAGGTTTATTGAATCGGACCCCATGGATTCCTTCAGAATGCTCGGGGAGTTATTATGTACTTGGGGTTGTGAGGAAAAACCAACTTTGTGGTGGTGCACCACTTAGCTCGCTTTAATCTTCGAAAACTCCTACCCGAGCCCAAGCTTAACTTTACAAGCCATCCGATTAAGTCTTACACCACTGGATTCGCCCGGGACCCCAAATTCTCCCGAAAGCGAGAGAACTTTGGGATGATTATAATAATTGGATAGCTCGGCATTTGGGTAGATCTTGTGTGTGAAAATCATTTGTATACCGTTGATTTTGTAGTCTTGGTGGAAAGATGGTTTGTGTTTTTCCTCACACTTTGATATTTGCATGATTTCTCGAGCCCTTATACCTTTGCATAACCGATACTTGTTGACATGTTAGTGGTTCTGATAATTACTATCCCGTAAGTGCTCAAACATAAGATGATATTTTTTAGCAAGTTTTGTTTCGAGTTTGTGCTTTTTGGTTGTTGGTGTTGGACGTGAAACCCTCGGGAGAAGCCGAGCTCACCCCCCCCCCCCCCCTCCCACGTGGGATGGCCACGGGGTACCTAACTCGGCAATTCTATGCTTAAGTTTGTTTTTCTTATCGAGGACGATAAGGTTCTAAGTGTGGGGTGTTGATGCGGTCCCCACATGACCTTGCATTTGTACTTCTGTCCTGCATTTTTTGCACCAAATTGTCCTCGTTTCGGCTTTTTAGAGTCAATATTTTGATATTTTTGGTCCTTGGTGGAATTTTTATTTTTGTAGGAAATGGAGCACAATTGGAGCAATTTTTGAAGATTGGGAGAATGTCACGATCGTTGCGCTACAGATCTTGCAAGTTTAATAACATCTTTATCCGGATAAAGAAAATTTATACATCACAATAAAGAGTTTTAAAAACTCTACAACTTTGAAGAAGGAAGCGAGGTTATCAAATTTATAGATTGGAAGAAATTAGCCGGTCAAAGAGATGGACCAGCGACCCATTTGAACACAAACATGCTAACTTGAAAGGGCCATATCTCGAGCATATGAAGTCCAAATAGATAAATTCTTGTGGGTAATTTTAATAGATAGAAGAGAGCTACAATTCGTATGAAGAAATACTTCGCATCATAAGCCTGGAAGAGGGTCAAAACGGCGCTAGAACAGCGACTGGTCACCAGACCCGCGACTGACCCGACCCGGACCGGTATGGGCAGATTTCAGCCCCAAATCTGAAATTCGAATTTCAACCTTTTTCTCAAAAAAACCCATTTTTTTGGTATATAGGGAACTTAGGGCACCAATTAGGGGGGACTCATACACACTTGACTATTCATCCATCTCCAACCTTTTGAGAGTTTCAATCTCTCCATCTTCTCCACTCTCCTCCATTAAGGGCCACCCAAAAGCTCCAACGTATTCTACAGAAAAAATGGCTCCAAAGCCCTCCGTTGGAGGCCATTTTAGGTTCTCCAAGGGAGGGTTTCCACCACCACCACCATGGGAAGAAGAAGAGGAGGAAAGAGGATGCAAAGAGAAGCTAGATTGGAGAGATTTGAGTTTCCCAACACCCATGTCTTTGGGTTTGGGTTTGTAATTTTCTTTCTTTGTCTCGAATCTAGCTATTTCTTGTATGTGAATTCTTGAGCACCATGATTTGGGGATAATAATCCTAGGTCATGGGAGGTATATTGTTTTATGGATTGGTTTTGATTGATATTGAGGTATTAGTTCTAGGTTGAAGATTATGATGGGTGTTTGCCTTATTTGAATGCTTGTATCTCGACTTAGCTACTTAGGATACATGTTTAGGGTATTAAGCCGAGCTCGAGAAGGACGGATAGTCACGGATCTAGGCAACACAAAGTGCTAGGAGTTCGAAGTCGTGCGGAGATGCCCTAGATTAGCATTTAGTCTAACATTGTCGGGCGAATGTGGTTTCGACATTGGTTCAAACCCGAGAAGGTAAGAATTGACTCGAAATTAGGCCAATCTCAATGCCAAGAGGCGAGGTTTGTTATTTATGGCATAGGTTCTTCATTTGACTCATCATGAGCACTAATATTTCGGTACTTTGTTTGGTATTAATTCTATGCATGCTTGGTTGTTTAAATTTTACTATCTTGTTATGATTGTGTCTACCTTAAATTTGCACCCTGAGTTAGTTATCATGGGTTGCGACACCAATTTCAAGAGGAACGTGTTGGGGAATCCCGAGTTCTAGGCGCAGCAGAAAAGCGAATCTAACCGGGAATCCCGACAAGGACCTTTTGCAAAACTCTAGATGAATCAATATGACACTAGAAAGTTAGAGAATCTACCTTTGTAGTCTCTACACTTAACTCTTGAATTCGACCCGTAGACACGTACTCGGACCCGTCCTCAACGATCTCGCACACGCGGGAACTTGAAGGGGAAGCTAGAATCCTCTTCATGCCTACTAGATCGGCAAGAGACCCTCTTATCGATCTCTCTAGCTCTCAAGATGCAAGAGCTAGAGAAAGGGAGTAGTGAATAATTAATAGTGCCTCATGGCTTGAGTGTCTCTCACCCAAAGTCTTGTATTTATAGGCTTTGAGTAGTGCCTAGGGCTGTGAGCCCTTTAGACAAAGGTGTCGATCGACATAATCTAGGTGTCGATCGACACCACCCGTGTCTCTATGCCGATCGACACCACCAAGGTGCCGATCGACACCCCACACATGGACATTATTCTTATTCCTCCATTATCCCTTCTTGGACCTCTTGAGTCCCATCGAGTTGCTTCGGTTCTCGCTCATGGCGTGCGACCCAGTAGGCCCGTTACCCATTGGCAGATCGGTGTGAAATATCATTTCACCCAATCCATCACTAGTGGTCTCTAGTAAGACATAGTGATTACCTAATGTCCACGAGGTATCGATCGGTTCGATATCTCCTCTCTGTCATCTATATCAATAACCCTTTGTTTTCTTTAAGGCGTATATGATCGAGATCAAGCATAAAGTCGTCATCCTCAGCGATTCGATCGAGTTCCTTGATCTAGAGATGACTGAGACGTTACTGGTGCGGCCGCACACTTCCTCAGTCATACTCATCAAGGGACCCAGAACCATACCCTTCACCACGTCTCACCGTGGGGAAACAAATCCCTTCGAACGCAATGTGTGCTCCAACTACAGTCCGTCCAAGAGCCAACGATGCCCGTTATGACTACCCTGTTACAGGCAGTGTTAGAACATGTCAAACTAATGGAGTGACATTCATGTGAGCCACTCACTCAAAGGTCTTAAGGAAGTGATCACACGACGACGAAGTATGCATTGGTAACTTAATCTATGCGCCATACTCCAAGTCGGGTCATCTAATACCATCTTCCAGATGATATCCGTGATATGACTTTGGTAATCTCATTACCTAGATCAGCAGAACTTGATCTTAAGTCATCCTCACGCTAGTCACTTACGGATAAGTATTCGACTAGGGATTCGTCAAGTATAATTTCATAGGATCTAAAGGTTTCACTATTAGTGATGCCACATTCAGTGGATTTAGATGAAATTATCGCTTGACTCATTATTACAAGACAATAATAATGAAAATGCCTTTCATTGCATAAGAAAAGGATTGCGTTGAAATGACTTGGACTAGGGCACTAGCTCTTACAATCTCCCACTTTCCACTAGCTCCAATCTAGATCCCGACATAAACCCATTGTCCTTACATGTCTTTCATGTTTAGGCTGTGAGAGAGCCTATGTCAACGGGTCGACTGCATCATCTTCTGTTGCAATTTTACAAATCTTCACTTCACCTTAAGCTACGTACTCTCAAATCAAGTGATATAGCCGTCGTACATGTTTAAATCTCGCATGCGCCCTGGACTTCTTAGCTTGTGATATGACCATAGTGTTGTCGCAATATAAGTTCACCGGTGTGGACGGGTTTTTAATTACGTCCAGCCCGGCCATGAACTTCTGGATCCATACAGCCTCTTTTGTCGCCTCTTAAACTGCTATGTACTCGGCTTCTGTAGTATAATCTACAATGGTTGGCCGCTTGAAACTCTTCCAGCTAAAAGCTCCACCGTTGAGCACAAACACGTAACCATACTAAGACCACGAGTCATCCAGATCAGTTTGGATAGGGCATTAGAGACATCAAGTCTCGTATAAACAATGACACACATGATGGATCCTATTGCAGATGCACAGGGGATCTCACTCATGTGCCTCAACTCATCACGTGTTATTGGACACTGAGTCTTGTTGAGTTTTATGCTAGGTCTGATGGGGAGGAATCCCTTCTTGGATTCGTGCATCGAAAATCTCTTCAAGATCTTTTCGATATAAGTGCTCTGACTTAGCCCAAGTATCATCCTTATGCGATCTCGATAAATCTTGTTCTCCATGATATACGCAGACTCGCTTCCTTTATCGCGAAACACTTCCTTAACCAAGCTTGTGTGGCTTGCATGTTAATGATGTCGTTTCCGATAAGGAGTATCTCATCGACATATAGCAGTAAGAATACGAATGCACTCCCATTTACCCTCCTATACACACGAGGTTTATCTTCATTTTGCATGAAACTAAATTCTATTATGGCTTCATCGAAACGAAGATTCCAACTCCGAGAAGCCTGCTTTAGTCTATAAATGAAACTCTGCAGCTTTTGAGGAACTTCATCCATGTCATGCTTGATCTTTTAGATCCACTTGCAACCGATGGTTTTTACACCAGGGGTTGGATCCACCAAGTTCCACACTCGGTTGTCATGCATGAATTTCATCTCCTCCTTCATGGCTCTTGACCATTTATCAGAATCAGAGCTCCCCGTGGTTTCTTGAAAGGTAGTTGGATCATCATAATCCACTATATCCATGTCACCACTCTCAGTCACCATGAATTCGTATCTGACGGGTGCCTGACGTGGCCTTTCAGAACGCCGTGGGCTTTAGGAACTATGTTGGGCATTGCATGTATCTCTTGGCTCAGCTCAGGCTCCACCTCTACACTGTCTAAGTGGGGTTCCCGAATTTCTTCAGGATTCTCATCACTCGTG
Organism: Geranium rotundifolium; assembly: GCA_963920655.1. Classification (NCBI taxonomy): domain Eukaryota; kingdom Viridiplantae; phylum Streptophyta; class Magnoliopsida; order Geraniales; family Geraniaceae; genus Geranium; species Geranium rotundifolium. Next base: position 13,074,605 of record OY987315.1, read on the forward strand.
CCATCTTGGATTTCTTCCAGATGCACAGTTCTCCCACTTTCTGGTTTGGAGAAGAATTCCGTCTCCAAACGACACCTTTCAGAGCAACAAATACTTTGTTCTCGTCGGGTTTGTAGAAGTAGTATCCAAAATTCTCTTTCGGATATCCTATGAAGATACATTTTTCAGATCGAAGTTCGAGCTTGCCCGCCATGAGGCGTTTGACATAAGTCTCGAAACTACAAATCTTGTTGAACAACAACTTGGGACGTTTCCCACTCCATAATCCGTATGGTGTTGTCTCCACCGCCTTCATAGGTGCCTGGTTCAAAATGAACGCAACTGTCTCAAGAGTGTATCCCCAAAAGGATACGGGGAGATATGTCTGACTCGTCATAAAGCGAACCATGTCTAGTAAGGTTCGGTTCCTCCGCTCAGACACACTTCAGACTGACAATATCCCATTATCTTCTATATGGTTGATGAATTCTTGGGTCAAGTATTCACCACCTCGGTCTAGATCGAAGTGCTTTAACTTTCTTCCCAAGTTGATTCTCAACTTCAGCCTTAAACCCTTTTGAACTTATCAAACGAGTCAGACTTATGTCTCATATGATAGACATCACCATATCTACTGAAATCATCAGTAAACATGATAAAGTATTTGAATCCTCTTCTGGCTTGTGTACTTATTGGCCCGCATACATCAGAGTGTATCAGGCCCAACAAGTCACCTGCCCTGTCACACCTACCAGTTAAGGGTGACTTCGTCATCTTGCCCATCAAGCTAGATTCTCACCTATCAGTTTGACCGAATTCAAACGGACTTAACAGTCCACACTTGTGAAGTGTTGATGGTCGTCTCTAGCTTATGTGTCCCATAAGGAAGTACCATGACCGAGTTTCACTTGATTTATCAACCTTGAGCCTTTTGGTATTTACATTTTATACCGCATGTTTGTACGGCAGACTAAGATAAACGACCCCTACGGCAGTTGCCACGACACTCTTGTCATCCGTAACCCGTATGTCCGCTTCATCACAAGCCAAATATCATTGTTGGGGAATCTCGGGTTCTAGGCGTAGCGGAAAATCGAATCTAACCGGAAATCCTGACAAGGACCTTTTGAAAAACTCTAGATGAATAAATAGGAAACTAGCAAGTTAGAGAATCTACCTCTTGTAGTCTCTACACTTGGCTCTCGAATTCGACCCGTAGATGCGTCCTCAGACCCATCCTCTACGATCTCGCACACGCGGGAGCTTGAAGGTGAAGCTAGAATCCTCTTCACGGGTACTAAACCGCCAACAGACCCTACTCTCGATCTCTCTAACTCTCAAGATGCAAGAACTAGAGAAAGGGAATAGTGAATAGCTAATAGTGCCTAATGGTTTGAGTGGCTCTCACCCAAAGACTTGTATTTATAGGCTTTGGGTAGTGCCTAGGGTTGTGAGCCCGTCAGACAAGTGTCGATCTGAAGGATTTCCATGGGTTCCAAACAATTAATATCATGCAGGAGACTGAAATTAACCATAAAAGATCTTGCTAGGGTTGTGTGTAGAATCGAGCAAGAACACCAATGGAGATTGTGAGAGGGAGGGGCGGCAAAGAGAGAGGAGAGAGGAGGTGAGTAGCCGAAAATAATAGGGTTTTAGGAATAAAAAACGTGTGATTAAAATAAGATTTTTAATCATCATTAAAATCACACAATTAAACCCCTTAAAACACTTATTTACTCTTGGTCCAAGTACTCACCACCTCGGTCAGATCGAAGCGCTTTTATACTTTTCCCAAGCAGGTTTTGTGCTTCATTCTGTAACTCTTTGAACTTGTCAAAAGTTTCCGACTTATGTCTCATAATATAGACATACCCAAATCTACTAAAGTCATCAGTAGATGTAACGAAGTAGTGAAAACCCTTTCTGGCCTGAGTGCTTATAGGTCCACACACATCGGAATGTATGAGACCTAATAAGTCACTAGCCCTCTCACCTAAACCGGCGAAAGGTCCCTTTGTCATCTTTCCCATAAGGCATGACTCGCATCTCTCAATTGAAGTGAATTCAAATGGACTTAAAGGTCCACACTTGTAAAGTGTTGAGATGCGTTTCGGGCCTATGTGGCCTAAACGGCTGTGCCATATCACAGTCGGGTTTAACTCATCGGATTTAAGCCTTTTATTACTTATGTTATAAATTGAGCTTGTGTCGGTGTTTTGAATATTAAGAATATATAAACCACCAACCAATGATGCACTGCGATAAAAAATATCATTCTTAAAAATATTGAATACTCCATTACCAATAGAAACACAATATCCATCCTTGTCAAGCAAGGAAATAGAAATAATATTCCTACGAAACGTAGGTACACAATGCACATTGTTCAATAATAAAACAAGCCCACTGGGCAAACTGAGACTAATATTCCCTACTGCAATTGTTGAGACTTGATTGCCATCACCAATTCGTAGGTCTTCCTCGCCCCTGCCCACATCTCTTCTACTTCCCAGAACCTGCACATTAACACAAATGTGAGATTCTGCACCGATATCAAGTACCCAAGAATCTGAAATAGATAAACTGAGATTGAGCTCAATAACATATATACCTGATCCTGAAGATGCGGAAGCTCCACTCTTCCTTAGAAACTTCTTATGTTTCTTGCAATCCTTCTTCCAGTGCCCCTGCCCTTGGCAATAGAAGCAAACGACATCCTTCCTAGAATTCTCAACGGCCTTGGGAGCTGCTGGACCCTTAGGTTGTCGAATCTTCCCCGCTAGGTGCATAGGGGCCTTATCCTTGCCCAGGTTGGCTTTCTTGAAGCTTACTTGCTTGTTGACCATAAGAACCTCCTTGACTTGCCCTTGAGATTCTTTTCAACAGTCACGAGCATACCATGGAGCTCTGTCACAGTCTTGTCCATGTTGTGCATATTGTAATTTCCAACGAAATCACGATATGTCTCTGGAAGTGAGTACAGCACAAAGTCTGGTCAAGTGTTCCACAAGACGTTTCATCTTAAGGATATGGGGACTGACAGGAGCTCCAGCCTTCAGCTTGAAGGACATCAGTTCACTGAAAGTGTCGTATCTTTCGACACGCGCTTTCTCTTTGAACATTTTCTCAATCTCTGCCATTAAGGTCTTGGGATCTTCGAAAATGTCCAAGAACTGCTTCTCCAAGTCAGGCACCATACTGCCCATCATAATGCATTGCACGTCGATCTGGTCACTAAGGAACTTCTGTTATGCATCCCTTAGCGCCCTTGCGGCGTTAAGTGCTGGCTCAGCAGATGGTTCTTGGGTAAGGATATAATCCTTACGTTCGTGCTTGAGAACTAGTCTCAGATTCCGGTCCCAATCGAGAAAGTTAATGTTGTTAAGCTTATTTTTCTCGATTAGCGACCTAAGCGCGCTGTTACCAAAATGATTCCATTTAATCTACACAGTAAACAAAAATTTAATCGGTACTAATTAAAATTGAAGTTGGAGATTTAGTCATAAAACACTTGTCTAATTCTAACATAAGAATCTGAACCAGGATCCTATCATACCCTTAAATTAAGTGAACGGAGGCTCACTGCTCCAATTGAGAGCATCAAGGTAGGGATACATCCATTTACAAAACAATGTAATCCCTGGCTAGGGCATGTACTAAAAGTACACAGCATACCTATACTTATACCCTAGGTCAGCCTCAGCTGACAATCATAGACAAGTCTACCAAGTTGGAACTATGGACAAAACTAATGTGGCTACTACGCGGAGGCGCACAAACCCACATAGAACGGCCCATCTCTATGAATATTGTGCGGAGGCGTACCGACATTCATAGGCTCAAATCCCTTTTGAGTCCCCAAAGTTTGATGGTTTCACGCTTGACTTGTAATTATTTGCGTTTAAGTGAATTATTACTGTCTGATTGTATATCTATACAATCTTAATCCGGAATCATCAATTGCAAATCCATACAAAAATGATCCCTTATCCAATTACATGCAAGTTTGATTAAATACCGGATTTTAATCCTTTCATGTGGATGATAGCTAAATATACATAATCTTTGATATAAAAACTATCTATACATTCATACATTCTCAACATACAAATGTAACTGTAAAACATGCATAGCTAAGCCCACCCTAAGGATCCTAGGATTCTAGCAAAACTGATCTTAAAGACTTAGTCTTCAAGATCCAGGCTTGCTCCATCCTTATGGACTCCCACTGGCTCGGAGTCTCCTCCAAACATCGAGTCTCCCTCTTGACTTATATCTTGCGTCGGTCTTCGTAATTACAAATTTAAAGAAATAAAATAAATACAAAATTACGACACGCATGTCGTATTTACCACAACCCAAAACTTAGTAACACGAAGGTTGCAAAACTAAAATTTGAAACATACAAGTCTGGAGGGCTTAGCTATACATCATGTGGAAAGCAACATGTTGTCAAAGATCATGTGATCACTCATCATGCTTATCAAACAACAAATTTATTCCAAATTTTATCTTTCTTAAGTGTGGAAAAATTTCTGGTTTATTGAAACCGGGCGGTTTAAATTAATTTAATTGAATTTGAACTAGTTCACACTAGTTTATCGAAACCGAATCTGAAAATTAAAATTTTAGGGCTTCAAAAATAGTCATGGCTAACCCTAAACAGCCCATATATAATTTTTTTTCAATTTTCAAATCAATTAAAAAATCTGATTTTTTTTTTGTTTCATACTTTCATGCATATTCAAAACCGATGAACATATGAATAATAAAGCAATAAAATCATATCTAATCATGCTCAAATCTATCACAAAATAACCATGCTCTAATACCACTAAAGGATTTCCATGGGTTCCAAACAATTAATATCATGTAGCGGACTGAAATTAACCAAGGAAATCGAGTTTGAAGATCTTACTAGCGTTGTCTGTAGAATCGAGCAAGAACACCAATGGAGGTTGTGAGAGGGAGGGCAGCAAATAGAGGGGAGAGAGAAGGTGTGTAGCCAAAAATAATAGGGTTTTAGGAATAAAAAACGTGTGATTAACATCAGATTCTTAGGATATAATGACAAGCTACGATCTGTGAGTATCTCATGATAGTATTTATGTTGCATACTCACCATCCGGTCGTCCAATACCATCGACCTGATGATATCTATGATATTAACTCCGTCACATACTTTGCCATGATCAGTAGAGCTGATCACAAGGAGTTGGTCTCATACTGATCGCTTCTTAAAGAACCTTAGCAGATCAGGGACTCATCAAATGTAATTTTTTCTTATCTCCAGTTCTACTATTAGCGGTTATACACATAATTATATAGATCAAATTACATTCGATATATTACTACAACACATAAGTAATATAATGCCGTTTTTATTAGATCGAAAAATGATAAACATTACAATGTAGATTAATGTATTATATTGGACTAGGGCACAATCCTCACACGGTCGACACCACCAAGGTGCCGATCGCCACCACCCGTTTCTCTGTGCCGATCGACACCCCAAATGCGACGTGTGTCGGTCGACACCCCGTAGGTATCAATCGACGCCCCATACGTGGACATCATTCCTATTCCACCATTATCCTTTCTTAGACCTCTTCAGTCCCATTGAGTTACTTCGGTTCTCGCTCATGGTGTGCGACCTTGTAGGCTTGTGACCCATTGGCAAATCAGCGTGAAATAACATTTCACCCGATCCATCACTAGCGGTCTCTAGTAAGACGTAGTGATTACCCAATGTCCACGAGGTATCGATCGCTTCAATATCTTCTCTATGTCATCTGTATCACTAACCCTTTGTTTGCTTTAAGTCGTATACGATCGAGTTCCTTGATCTAGAGATGACGGAGACGTTACTGGTGCGGCCGCACACTTCCTCATTCATGCTTATCAAGGGGCCCAGAACTAGACCCTTCACCACGTCTCACCGTGGGAAAACAAATCCCTTCAGACGCAATGTGCACTCCCACTACAGACCGTCCAAGATCTAACGATGCCTGTTATGACTACCCTGTTACAAGCAGCGTTAACACATGTCAAACTCATGGAGTGGCGTGCATGTGAGCCACTCGCTCCAAGGTCTTAAGACAATGATCACACGACGACGGAGTATGCGTTGGTGACTTAATTTATGCGCTATACTCCATGTCGGGTTATCCAATACCATCTTCCAGATGATATCCGTGATATGAATTTGGTAATCCCATGACCTAGATCAGCAGAACTTGATCTTAAGTCATCCTCACGCTAGTCACTTATTGATAAGTATTCGACTATGGATTCGTCAAGCATAATTTCATAGTATCTAAAGGTTCTACAATTAGTGATGACACACTCAATGGATTTAGATGAAATTATCGCTTCGCTCATTATTACAACACAATAATAATGAAAATGTTTTTCATTGCATGAGAAGAGGATTATACTTTGACTTGGGCACTAACTCTTACAGAACGGGTTGTGTCGGACCTAGATAGTGTAGAGGGTTAGGGTTCGTGATCGTGTCATGACACCCATACATAACCCTTGGCTTAAGATTGTCGTGTTTTATCCGGTTGCAAGTCACATTTGATCCCGAGAGGGTAAGATTGACCCGAGACTAGGCTTAGACCAATGTCGAGAGACAGACTTATTATTTTAAGGCATAGGTCATTTAACTAATTTGCATGCTTTGGATTAGTAGTTCAATTAAAACTTGATTTGTATGAATTTCTAGTTCTATAGGTTCTCGAATCCTTAACTTCCAACCAACCATCCACCTCCCAGTTACTTTTCTTGTGTTTAGCTTAGCGTAGTTAATATTATACTAGTTGTAGTTGTCTGTGATAGTTGTAGTTTAATATCTCCTTATTTGCGCTATTTACTTTATCGAGTCGTGTCAGGAAAAAAGACACGAGAATTCTATTATTAGACCCATATTTGGTCCCTATGGATCGACCCGGTATCTTACTGGTTATAAATGTATTACTTGTGACCGTGTACACTTGCACGAGAGGCCGAGTTCTGAAACTTGACGTTTTGCGCGACACGTTACGGCCTTACAGTATGGGTCCCTCTGGAGCCTGGAAAACTAAAGATAAATGTGGATGGAGGAATGATGCAGAGAGGGGGTTTTGGAGTATCGGACTTGTCTGTAGGGAAACTGATGGTCGTATTGTAGGACCTCTCTCTAGACGGTTTTAAGGACGTCTCCATTCCGAAGAGGTGGAGGTCGTAGGCGTCGCAGAAGCGTTATCATGGGAAAAAGGAAACAAATGGAAGGAAGTGGTACTCGAATCAGATTGTATTCGGATCGTGGATAGTGTCTGACATGGGAAACAAACGAGAAATATGTTTTGGGGCATCATCTATGACTGCAGGCGCATCCTTTCTGGCCTAGGGGTTGATTTCACACTAAATTTTGATCGTAGAACCTGTAATAAAGTGATGTTGGGCCGAAACGTGACGCGAAAATGTCGCGCTCTGGAGACCTCGTGCAAGTATACACGGTCGCAAGTAATACATTTTTAACCGGTAAGATAACGGGTCGATCTACGTGGACCCAATAGAGATCTCTCAACTGGACATTTAACACCTTCTTTCCGGACACGACTCAACAAAGTTGAAATTTTGACCAGCTAGTCGTGCAAGATGCCACACACAATGTTATGTATGAAGCTATAACACCGTGTATGACTTCTTGTGTAGATAATGCAGGACAGTAAATATAAAGCTAAATAAACAATGACACAGCAGATTGTTTACCCAGTTCGGTGCAACGTCACCTATGTCTGGGGGCTCTCAGCCTAGTGGAAAGGTTTCACTTATCAGTAATTCGTCAGAACATACAAGTACCTATGATAATCCCTAGATCTATACTTTATGCTACTTATTACAGTGCAACCTATCTCAGGGTCTCCCCCTGAATCCAAGACTCCGTCTTGATTCCACTCTTCGAGCAATCGTCTTGCTCTATCGGTTCAAGTCGTCGTTGAACGTTGTGGTTGCGTGCAGTCTTCACTCACGCGATCAGTAAAACCTCAATGACCTAACTCTCAATAGTTATGGTGATACACAATATCCTTAGCACAATCTACAACCTCTCAGCCCGCAAACCTTCACGTCTAAGAGCTTTGTGAATTATTGCTAGTAAACAATAAAAGAACCACATGATTGCTAAGGGGGTAGCCTAAGCTTTTATAGCAATCGAGCATGAGTACTAACCCTAATGGGTTTCCTCTTAATCACCGTCTTTCTTCTTTCTAGAATCGGAGACGTTCTGGAATTTCCTAAACGTATTCGTACTTTCTGCAGAATCTGGACTTTCCTGATTTCCGTCGATCAGGATGTTTGCCGAGATGCCGTCAACAATGTCACACAAGATGTCGCATATGATGCTTAGACATTCTTTATGACATTTTCTCTTGTTCCTTAAATATAAGCCAATCACTAAAATCGTCGTAACTACAAAAGTAACTTACACAAGACGAGAAATTAAACTACACTGAGCACACAACTACAGCTACACTACAACTAATGCAAAAAATTAAATGGGGGGAGACGGATGGTAGATGGTTGGTTAGAAGCTAATCATTTGAGAACCTAAGGAAGTAGACATCCATACAAATCAAGCTTTGATTGAACTACTAATCCTAAGCATGCAATTTAGTTAAATAACGTATTCTTTAAAATACTAAGTCTGTCTCTCGACATTGGTCTTAGTCTAGTCTCGGGTCAATCTTACCCTCTTGGGATGAATCAAAGTCTCGGGTCTTATTCTAATCTCAGGTCTTAATACCAATCAAAGTACCGAAATATTAGTTCTCATGATGAATCATGTACTAAACCTATGCCATAATTAACAATCTCGCCTCTCGGCATTGAGATTGGACTTATCCCGAGTCACCTCTTGCCCTTTCGGGTTCAAAGTCAACTCGAAACCGCATTCGCCCGACAATGTTAGGCTAAGTGCTAATCTGGGGCGTCTCTGCTTGGCTTCAAACCCCTATCACTTGGTGGTTCCTAGGTTCGGGACTATCCGTCCCTCTCGAGATCGGCTTAGCCCCCTAAACATGCATTCTAAGTGGCCAAATAAGAATACAAGGATTAAATCAAGAAAATCCACATAACACATTCATCAACCTAGAACTAATACTTCAATATCAATAAAAACCAATCCATACAAAAGTCTAGCTCCCATGACCTATTTTCTTAGCACCAAATTATGATGTTCAAGCATTCACATACAAGAAATAGCTAGGTTCGATACATAAAAAGAAAATTACAATCCCAAACCCAAAGACATGGGAGTTGGGAAGCTCAAATCTCTCCAATCTAGCTTGTCTTCTTCTTCCCATGGTGGTGGTGGTGGAAACCCTCCCTTGGAGCACCAAAATTGGCCTCCAAGGGAGAGCTTTGGAGTCCTCTCTCTCTCTAGAAAAGCTTGGGAGGTCGAAACCCTCAAGAACACAAAGAGTGGGTGCTGAAATGTGAGAGTAGATGCTAAAAAATTAGGGTTTTCGCAATTTAAGTAGCAGTTATGCACTTAGTCACGATCGTGACTCTTCTTTTTTCGATTACCGTTAGAATGGCACCAATGTCACGATCGTGCCATGGGTGGTCATGATCGTGACTCCCTTTTCTTCTCGAGTCTCGATCGTGCCTGGAATCGTGCCTCGCCACAGGTTCGGGGAAAAGTTATATTCATTTAGTCACGATCGTGACTCTCCTAATCACGATAGTGACTCGTCCATATGCCTTGTTCCGATCGTGGCTTGGCTTGAATCTCGAACTTGATCTCGTTACTTCGACCGCAAGTCTCGTCGTTAGTGCTCCAATTTTGACTCTGTTTAGCCCTCTCCCATGCTCCAATTGTGCTCCTTCACCTAAAAAAGTCAAAAACACACTGAGGATCAAAAGTACCAAATAATGACTCTCGAAAGCCGAAACGAGGACAATTCGGTGCTCAAATGTTGGGTCGAAGTGTAAATGCAAGGTCACATCGGGCCTGCAACAAGTGGCTCACGAATCGGTTAAACATGTTTTAACTAACAATAGCTGTTATTATGGTGAGGGTCTGTCCCATGAACTGTAGTTTCAGCTGTCCGGCTTGATGCTGGATTAGTTGCCATTTTTTTAAATAAATATTTTTTCTTTCAAAAAAATAAATTAACCATGAAATTAAGATTCATACAAAATAATTTATCAAAATATTTTTTTAGTTAGAAGATAAAACAGAAAAATTAATTAATTTTTTTTGTACTTTAGAAAGAAAAAAATTACTTAATTCCAAGGACAATTTTCTTATTTTTTGTAATAATATACACATTGCACAAAAATCAAAGTATACACCACATTTCTACCATTAATAAAACATATAACACATTCTTACAACACATTTTTACCATTAATAAAACATATAGCACATTTATTACATGTGTTTTGCAAAGGATATACTAGTAAATTTGAAATTCCTTTTTGAGGGAATACATCTTTTTCGCACTTTTTGGAGGTATGGTTCCGCTACTGATTAATTAATTCATGTACAGAATTATCTTTAAAATATAGTTCAACAATATGTATGGACAGAAAGAAATGTCTCTAATTAAGGCCGTCCAAAAATAGTTGAACCCAAGCGGTTCAAAAAAACGAACTGAATATAATCAGACTTGAATAAGTTTAAAATTAAACCAAATTATACCGTTTATATATTAAGATCAACCAATAAAAATTTAATTGAACATATGACTCAATTCATATTAAATAAGATCGAATTGAACTAAGTTTTGTTTCACTTTTTATTTTGTTAAAATAGAACTGACCGTTTCGGTTCAAAATCAAAATGTAATTCGCCCTACCTCGAACTAAAAACACATAAAAGTTAATCTTGAGGGTGCATATGAAACTGTTGGGTTTAATTAAAGATGGCCAAATGTCATATATATAGGCATCTCTAATTATTAACTTTTGAATTGAGAATAACAATAGGAATAGAAAATAAGCGATCGGTACCTACGCATCTAGGTTTTGTTTCGTCCACTGACGAGCGATTTGCACGATGAAAGTTTGCGGCAAAAGAGCTCAGATGTGCGCGGAGCTTGTGTGGGTACATAAGGGTCGGTAATCGAGGAGATAAGGGAAGGGGTCTGCGAGGTTGGTTCTGCGAGAGGTCGATTGGGCGAGGTCGATTGGGCGAGGTCGATTGAAGTTGGAGGTTTGATCGGAGAAGGGAGGAGACGTAGGCAGAGGGGTAGTCGCCAGAATTGGAGTGAGGCTTCAAGGGGCAGGGAGAGTCAGGCGAAGCTCGGGGAACTCTGTTCGGACAAGGAATAGCAACTGATAGCGTGACCATGTGAGTAGGCTGGAGGTTGACGGGACTTGGCGATGGTAAAGTTAGAAGAATATTATTTTAATATTATATGCGACGGAAAACGAAAGACGGGTCTGGGAGGGGGTTACCGGTGTTTGGGTAGAGAAGCTCTGGCGAATGAAATCTGATCCGACAGGGTATGATGTCCCGGTGTCCAATCAATGTTGGATGACTCGGTACTATGAGGGATTGAGAGTTCTCTGGCATTGATGGGTTGTGCATGATAAGCACGAAGAGCTGGGAGGACTTGGATTACTAAAGATCAGTTATTCCCACATTGATCACATGGTTTGTTAGATTATATTAGGTTTCCTATCTTTAGTTTCCTATATTTATATTTCCTGTTCTCACATGTATTAGGGTTTCCTATTCTATTCTTATTGCCTGTATAAATAGAGGTCTCTTGTAATTCACAATACATACATCAATAATATATTCCTCTCTTATTTCTATCATGGTATCAGAGCTATAATCGATCCTTGGTCAAATCTCTATGAATTTATCGCTTTGCCCATTCGTTGATGATTCGTGATTCTGACAGGTGGGCAAGGCAATTCAATCTCTATCTCTAACCTCTCGCTTCCGCTAACAATCAACTCGACAATCTCGTAAGCCTTCGTAGCTACCTTCAGCAAATCTCCTCTAACAAGTTCAAACACCGTCTCTGATCTTTTTTTGTCCTTTCCTCTATTCTGTTATCAATCAATCGATACAATCGTGAACTAGGATCAATTCTCGTATCCACCATCGTGGTCGCGATCAATTCTCAAGCAACCGTCATCCGCCTCACGAGCCACATCGCCACCGCAAGCCCTCTGTTGCTCCCGATCTCCTCTCACGAAGCAATCCTATCAACTCATCAATCAAAATCCCGTAAATCAGAAAAGCTATCCCGTAATCCGGAAACCGACACGTGTACATCCCCGTAATTCGGAAAGTTATCTCGTAATCCGGAAACCGACACGTGTACATCCCCGTAATTCGGAAAGTTATCCCGTAATCCGGAAACCGACACGTGTACATCCCCGTAATTCGGAAAGTTATCCCGTAATCCGGAAACCTATACGTGTACATCCCCGTAATTCGGACACCGCACGTGAGAGAAGATCATCTGGCATCTGGCAATCATCGGGCAGCTGCTATATCGCCATCAGCCATCAGGCATCTGGCATCATCGGGCAGTTGCTATCTCGCCATCAGCCATCAGGCATCTGGCAATCATTGGGCATCTGCTATATCGCCATCAGGCATCTGGCATCATCGGGCAGCTGCTATCTCGCCATCTGCCATCAGGCATCAGACATCTTCGGGCATCAGGCATCCGTCATCTGCCGTGAGCAGCGCGCATCCTCCATCCTCAATCATCGCCGCATCACTTCGACAACATTCTCGACAGCCGCAACCCTCGCCACAACTCAATACTATCAAGCTTCAAACTCAATTCTTGTTTCACCGCATTGAGTTTGAGGGGGGCTGTTAGATTATATTAGGTTTCCTATCTTTAGTTTCCTATATTTATATTTCCTTTTCTCACATGTATTAGGGTTTCCTATTCTATTCCTATTGCCTCTATAAATAGAGGTCTCTTGTAATTCACAAGACACACATCAATAATATATTCCTCTCTTATTTCTATCATGGTTGATCGATGCAGTTGGTCGAATGTGTTATGCAGAGAGTTTATGGGGTTTCTCCATCCGTATAAGTTGGAGGTCGTGGTCCTGCATGATACTAGTGGGTTCGAGTTGATTGGTCTCTGGGAATATCATATAGTTATGTTTAAAGTATTATTCAGGGGGGTCACGGGATTTCTCCTTCTGTATAAGGTGGAGGTCGTTGCATTGCATGATACTAAACGGGTCGAGTCGAACATCCTTAGAGGTTCCAATAGGGAAAGTCGTTCGTGCAACTCTTCTTGTAATTATGTGGCTCGCGAATTAGTCTAGTACGTTTTAACTAACAATAGTTGAGATTATGGTACGGGACTTGTCCCACCATTTATTATTTTGGTTGTCCAGTATAATGTCGGGTTAATTATCATTTAATAATATTTGTGTTTTTCTTAAAAAAAAAATCTTTAGAATTGAGTATTAAAATTGTCCTCGTTAATGAATTTTAATATAAAAATGTATATCCTACTCACTCCTTAAGCATGTTGATTATGTTATTGATTCAAATCATCCATCAACTTAATTAAAATATAATTTGGAATCACATGGCATGATGAAAACAAAGGAAGGCAAATTAATATTAATGTGTAGGCGTTCACATGGGCATGTCGGCGTAGGAGGTCGATTAGCAACCGCTAATATTAAATGTTATTGCTTAATCATAAACCATGACGTAGGTCCAAGTCCAACCTCCTTGTGCGTGCCATCATATATCCTACACAATTTTACATTATGCTTTCACTTCACGCATGCCCAAGTGTTAACTCGATCGATAAGAGACAATAATTCGGTGATTGATATACTAAAACTGATAATTCATATTAATTAGTTGTTATATCATAAGGACGATAACACTATTATTATTATTACTTTTGTGAGAGTATAAGAAAATAAAGACAAACATTAAATTAAAAAGAAAATAATAAGATGATCACACATAAATATATTCAATTATATTTCAGTACCTCAATTTTGTTTATAGATATTTCATTTTGTTTAGTTACACCAAAGTAATTTTCATTAAATCTAACAAAAATTATGTTCTAAAAAATTAATAGAATCAGTATGTAAGAAGTCAAAAATTCACTGCATAATTTTCAAAAAACATATTGATAAATATAAAATCATCATTTTACCCTATTGAAAACTAATTTATCTTAAGTCGGCCCGTAGTTGTTGTCGGATCATTTGGAGTTTGTCTTCCAGCTGATCCAAACATTTGAGGAGATCGGACAATTGTCTTCAAAATTGAATTATCATGTTCTCAATTGCAATATAGACCATTACAAGGGTCATGTTTGCAAACAAATCAAATTTGATGGATTATTTTGTTTTTTAGCGATGAATAGTTCTTCAAAAGCAATATGATATATCTTGTTTTTCAGCAATGAGTATATTTGAGTGAATAGCTTGTGTATTATTTTTGGGATAATTGCAGTTATATACACCTAATCAAATACATTTTGTATATAAGTCACGTAATTATTTTTTATCTTATCAGTTCAGCTAAAATTTATATATTTGCGCAGCTCCTGATTAAGTTGGCGGCTTAGTCCTTCGCTAGCTTATATGACAGGGATCGACGGGAAGATAAATGAAATTTCGGAGCCTCAGAAAACTATATTAGATAATGTTAAGTGACTTATGTACAAAACGTATTTGGTTAAGTTTACCTACATGCACGTATTCCATCATTTTATTCTAATTAAAAATACAACATTACATCCCACGCAATAAAAAACGGTGTACATATGATAACTAAAATGTTTAGATGTCGGAAATGGCCCCGTTGTAAGTGGTCCAGGCGCGCTCCTACTCTGGCCCCGGCCAGATTTCGAGCCCTGCTGTGTCCCATGGGGTCGGTGTTGAGGTGGGCTTTGGGTTGGGTTGTGGGCAGTATAGGGATAAAAAAATGTTTAGATGTCAAACTGCTTCCTTTTGGTCTACTACTTACCTGTATCTGTATGCATTATATATAGTTGAGACTGAGAGCCGCACCTAATACCAATTCTATTATATATAAATAACTATAATATTGATATTTGGAAACGAATAAATACTCCATTTAAATTGTATCGTCAAAGTCTTTACGAGTTTAGATGGAGTTGGCATTGACCAAAAATTTGTACAATTCTAGACTAATCTGCTTCAACCAAAAAAGTCAGATGAAAAAGAATAGTACTCTGCTCTTCAACCTATCCATCTCAATCTCAAATTGATACTAATAGTGCCAAATAATTGTGTTCTGATTTCAATCATCTCTTTCTCGGTAACCAAACAAGACTTTCATCAAACAAAAGACTAAATATCCCCGTCGTGAAGTGGCTAACCAAATTCGTAAAGGCAATGAAATACATTGTGTACGACCCACCTCACATTCCAATTAATAAAAGAGAAAATGTCAACTTGAACTAGACAAAAGTTTGAATATCCTTCATAAGTAATATGGAGGATTGGCTACAAAATATCAAGATTGAGAATCACCTTAGAACTGACTAACATGTTTAGAATGAAGTTAGAAAAGAATTGTCAGGAATGAGATTTGAACCCAAGCCCTTTTGAATTAAGTATCCAAAACTAGCATATTAGACCAATTCAGCCATATAAACACTGGCTGTTAAAAACAATCAAAATTAAATCACTCAAGTTGATGGGAATATGGTAAAATCAAAATTGGTTGCTAGCTATAATAGGCAGATCGAATGATTGTTAGGTTTTCTAATCTCAGTCATGCTTGGAAGGAGTAAAGAAGGACTACGAAACAATTGAGAGTTAAGGATGTGCAAGAAATGGATCAAGAAGGTTCGTTGGATTAATCTTGAAAGAAGAAGTGATGTTGTTTCTAGTGCAAGAAACTACAACCTTGGGCATGCACTTTATATTGGTACGTGGGTGTTGTAGTCAACAAGAGTTTGAATACTCTTTAAGAGGCTTTTAGTATTATAGTTATTAGGATTTTAAAGGTTTGTTTTAGTGCATTTTAATTAGGCAATTATTATTAGCTTTCAGACACTTTTAATTAGGAGTTATTTTGCAAACTTTTATCTTTGTATAAATAGGTAGCATGAGTAATATGAAAAACCATCCTTTCGGTTGGAGAAATTGTGTTTGTTGCATTGTTGTTCTTGCTCTTGAAGCTTGATGATCCAACAATTGGTATCAGAGCCTCACAACAATGGCTAACAGCACACTACTGGAGGGATCAAAACACCACCAAAGAGAATTGACGGTGAGAGCTCAACAGAGGTTAGAGCCCAAAGACGACGAGTGCACATCTCATACCGGTACCTGTGCTAACAGAGACCAGCTATGGGGTATGGGAGAGAAAGATGCAGATTCTGATGAGAGCATCAGGAGTATGTGATTTAGTGGAAGACGATACCACTATGAGCACAGAAGCAGATCAAGCAGTGGCGGTGATTCTGCAGGTGATCCCAAACGATGAGCCAGGTGGGCTTATCCCAGAAAAGTATGAGCCAGGTAGGCTCATCCTGGAGAAGTGTGAGCCATGTGGGCTCATCCCGAAGAAGTATGAGCCAGGTGGGCTCATCCCGAAGGAGACAGCTCCTGCGGAGAAGGAGCTGGAGGAGCTCATGGCCCGGTTCGGCCCGGTTCGGCGCCGACCCACCAACTCGTGACGAGGTCGCGGGGGTGCTTGGCGAGATCAGGTGGAGGTACGAGGTGGCGGTAGCAGCTCCTGCCATTGCCGGGAGGAGCCGACCTCCGGCCAGTACACGGCGTGTGACGCCGACGACGATGCACGAGCATGATTGGGAGGTTCGTGAACGCTCTCATGACGAAGCTCCCGACAAGCGACGAGAGCGCGATGCCGACGGAGGTGGTGATGAAAGTGTTGGTGCACTGCGAGGGGTGTGCCAAGAAGGTGCGGCGGTGCCTGAGAGGTTTCGACGACGTTGAGGATGTTGTGATAAAACAGAGTGAAGAGGAAGAGTTATCGCCAGACAGAGCCATGTTCCCAGGTCCGGTCGTTGAGGCAGCAGAGCCAGAGATTGTGGAGGAGAAGCGCTCCTCCATCGAATAACTCCACAAAGAGCTTCCCAGCGATGTGCCCATTGTCGAGGACGTCAAGAAGCGAAGATATAGGAGTTGAGCTCGCAACTGTAGACGCAGGCGGCTCAGCAGTTCAGGCACTGTTGCTCAGGCCGAGTAGGACAAGAAGAAGGATGATGGTAAGAACGGAGGTCTTGATGATGGAGACAGAGGAAGTGGTAGAGGTGACACATGACGGAGCTCGGAAGACGCAGCCTCCGGAGCAGAGGGCGCCGTAACGAGGTTGTTGGCGTCGGATCGGGTCGGATGAGATGATGTCGGACTCGCGGTGGCTGGAGACGCGGAGGTAGAAGGCGCCGCCGGCGACAGTCATGTCGACGATTAACTCGGTGTAGCAGAAGGCGGAGGGTTGCAGCGGCGACTCTGATCGGCCAAGCTCTGTGAATGGAGGTTGAACGGACAGAGGCAGAACTCGTGAACACCGATGGACGGGAACCGGAGGCCGAAGGCAGCTCTGGCAAGCTGGAGAGTGGTGTTGCGACGGTGAGAGGAGATAGAGCACCGAGGTGGGGAGGAGGCCGGAGCGGCAACGATGAACGGAGAGTACGTGGTCGGCCAGGGCTGCGTGATCGGAGACGACGATGTCGAGCAGGTACGCAGGAGGGGTGAGCCAGGGCTGGGAGCCGGTGGTGCTCCACAAGACGAGGCCGGCAAAAGCGCAAGAGCTTTGCGACCCCAAGGTCGTGAGCAAGGCGCTCCGGTCCGGCGCTCCGGTGACGACGGTGAAAAATTCTGAAGGAGGCCTGAACTGGAAGAGCTCGGGGCCGGCGTGCTCCCACTGGATGTCGGTTCTCGCGTGATGTGCCGGTGGAGGGATGACAAGTACCACCAGGTCAAGGTCATCGAGCTGTTCAACGATACTCTGGTTCGGATTCTCCTACTTGCTACAGTGATTCCGTTCTTGCTCACTTGGTATAAAAGCGGAGCAAAGTCGAGGACGGTTGTGGAGCGATTGATCGGAGATTTTCAGTTGCAGAAAAGAGAGAGAGATGAAAATGGAGGCGGAGAAGAGGTACATCGTGGAGGTGGCGAAAGCGAAGGAGGCGGAAAATGGCCGGCCGTCGATGGGACCTGTGTACCGGAGCGTCTTCGCCAAGGATGAATTTTCGACTCCGATCGACGGAATGGAGAGGTGTTGGGACAGTTTCCGCATGGCGGTAGAAAAGTATCCTGATAACCCGATGTTTGCCGTTGTGATATTATGAATGGGACGGGTGGTGAATATGTCTGACAAAGTTATAAGGAAGTATATGACATAGTGCTGAAAGTTGGAGCTTCAATTTGTAGTTGTGGCTTTGGAGAGTTGCAGGTGCTCTTGAAGCCCTTGTTTAACTGACTCGTTCTTCACATGAAGGTGCGAGATAAGAAGCTTATGGTGAGATGAAGGCACAACTGTGAAAAATGATGGAAGAGTTGCAGAGCTTAAGGTACAACTTGTTTGTGCCGAGGAAGAAAGTTGTGGAGTTGACAGATGTGATGGTGAAGTAAAACAAGCGCCGGATAATGAGATAATGGTGTTGAAGTCAATAGTTGAGTTTCATAGGATGGAGAATAGTAGACTTCAGAGTGCGATTTGGAACTTGAAATCTCAGGCCTGAAAAGCACATCACAAAATGGTGGAGAGTATGGTTGATGTTGTTGGAAATTATTTTGAAGAATTACGAATACCAAGAGACCATAGCTTGATCGGAGCTGGCGATGATCGATCTCCGAGATCGGAAATGAGGATGTGCAAACTCATGACCAAGATTAGGGGGAATGTTAGATTTCGTAATCTCAGTCATGCTTGGAAGGAGTAAAGAAGGGTTACGAAACAATTGAGAGTTAAGGATGTGCAAGAAATAGATCAAGAATGTTCGTTGGATTAATCTTGAAAGAAGAAGTGTTGTTGTTTCTAGTGCAAGAAACTACAACCTTGGGCATGCACTCTATATTGGTACGTGGGTTCTGTGGTCAACAAGAGTTTGAATACTCTTTAAGAGGCTTTCAGTATCAAAGTTATTAGGATTTTAAAGGTTTGTTTTAATGCATTTTATTTAGGCAACTATTATTAGCTCTAAGACACTTTTAATTAGGAGTTATTTTGCAAATTGTATCTTTGTATAAATAGGTAGCATGAGTAATATGAAAAACCATCATTTCGGCTAGAGAAATTGTGTTTGTTGCATTTTTGTTCTTGCTCTTAAAGCTTGATGATCCAACATTGATTTGTTAGAGCTTCGAAACAGGTACAAGTTCAAAATTGCTCCGCTGGCTCGGTAGAGAAATCTTTATAAATACAAACGAAAATCACAAAAAACTTTTTATATGATATTTCAGTTTTGTATTTTTTGCAACAACTCTCTATTCACGAGAAGATATCAGCTACAAACTCTCTAAAAATGTCAAAACGTCCAAAATTTAATCCAACCATTGGATTGACGCGCGTTTACTATGGGAGCGACACCCGGCACGGACGGATGGTATAGACAACTAACAAAGACAGACGAAAAACATAGGGTATTTGGGTCATTTCGCGGAGAAGACCTAATACCATTTTCGACGGTTTGGCCTCTTAGAACAACGCGATCAGAGCGATTTTGACTTCGTCTCATAGATGGCGAGAAGTGTGATTTGTTTTCGTCAATCCGGTTTACAAATTATCGGTAAGTAATGTAATTTAATGATAGATCTGCAGTCGATTTTGTGTGTTGTTGATTTGTTGTGATTTCCAATTTGATATTTTTTTCTTTTAGCCGGTTTCGATCCGATCTATGGTTTTTATTTCGTCTACAACAAATTTGATATGATGACGACGAGGATGACAACGACTGACCACCGTCGCTGCATGTTTTTTACTCATTTTCTGTGTTTGTAATGTTTTTGTAAGCGATTCTTCTTCGGGACAAACTTTATATTAATCAAGTTTACATCTGTCTTCCTGTTTCGTATAACCAGTGTAAATAAATAATGCTCAACAACACATAAAACAATTAACTACGTTAGAGGTTAATTTCTGACTGTCTGTCTGGTTATGTAGAACATGGTGGTGTATCATGTATAACATACGGCTACATACACTATAACATGCGGTTATATAATGTATAACCAATATACATATATATAAAACAATTAACTACGTTAGAGGTTAATTTCTGACTGTCTGTCTGGTTATGTAGAACATGGTGTTGTATCATGTATAACATACGGCTACATACAATATAACATGCGGTTATATAATGTATAACCAATATATATACACATACAATTGTATGTATACATACACATATATATGTATACACATACATGTGTATGTATACATACATACATATATACATGTGTATATGTATATACATATGTACATACATACATGTGTATGTGTACATACATACATATGTACGTGTATATACATATGTACATGTATATACAGATGTATATATACCCATATACACATGTATTTATACACATACACATATACATATATATATATATATATATATGATGTTCATCAGCACAAAACGATTACCCACTTCAGAGGTTTATGTATATCTGTCATATTGTTTATGAATAACATGTCAGGGTACCATGTATAACATGTTGTTATATTTTGTATAACCAGCTTACTTAGATAATGTTCAACAACACAAGAAACGCTTAATGATCACTCTCTGAATTTAGCATATTTTTAGTGTGAATCGCTGAATGGTTGCGCTTTAAAAGCGCGATCGTGGTTTGAATGCGCCTATTTTTAGTGAGAATCGTTGAATGATCGCGCTTTAAATGCCCGATCACGTTTTAAATGTGTGACCGCAATAACGAGCGTGCCCTCATCTCTCTGTCTATTTGTGACCAACAGGGTCAGCGAACCGCTCAGCCATGTTTCGCTTGATTGTCGCTCACGAAAATGAATGGACAGATAAGGATTTGGACGTTTTGGTGGTGTTTGTAGCGGAGTGTGTCCCCTCCATTCACCTTATATTTATTTTTGTACCGTTAGTATAATTCCGTTACAGAAGACGAAAAATCTTGACATATTTTCATAATCCCGAAAATACCCTCATGACTTCGTATATAAAATTGCAATAACTCTCCGTACAATATTACACTTTTGCAGAGAGTCTCGATATATAGTGCACTTTTTTGCACAATCAAAATATTTAAAATAATATACATATACAGTAAAAATCTGAATTATATCATATTAAAATAATAAAAATAAATATTTTGATTGTATTAAAAATAAATAGAGAGTTTTTTCAATTTTCCTTAAATATAAAGTTTTCCAAGCATTTTGTGTTTTTAAAGGATTTCTAAAGCATTTTGTTAGTCAAAGTCTTTAAATAGTGTTTTTCCTCTTCTAAGTATGTGACATTTCTACTAATAACTTCATTAATTCACGATATGGAAGGAAAATCAAGATATAAATAAACTAATTGTTAAATGTTATAAATTCAGACAATAATATCTTATTTAAGAGTAATCCAAGGGCGGATCCAGAAGTTTTTTCAATCAGGGACACAATTTCACGCTAAAAATTTAATGTCATTAGTAAAATATTGATTGATTAGAAAAGAAATTTTAATAATAAAATAATTATTAAATACATATAACAAAAAATTAATTCGAACTTAATTATTTATTTTTTAATTGTGTTTAATATTAACTTTTATGTATATATTAATATGTATGAACCTTAATAAATTGGACTCGAACTTGAATCGTGTATCAAATGACCCAACATAACACTCAATCACACCATAACCTTACTTAAGAACATCTACAAAATTTCAACAATTATTAAATTATAATAAAGAAAATAAAAAATTAATTTACAATTAAATTAAATAATAGAAAAATATATAAATTAAATAGTTAATTACAATTTACACGTACTATAATGGCCGGTTTTACACTTTACTATGATTATAATAAAAAAGTTTAATCTCAGGTCAGTTAGTTGCGTTTTTTACACTTTGCTCTAACACCGTTAGAACTTGCACGAAAACCTAGAAATTTTCAAAAAAGACAAAAATACCCCTGAATTAATTTGAAATCAATTCAGTCTGGTTTGACTCTGAGTGGTAATAAACCAGAATTGAGATATAGTATGGGCAATTTGACTGCTCCATCTCCTTCTTTTTCTTTTTTCCGGCGAGCATCATCGACGAAGAATCCCAAATCTCGTCGGCGTTTGGTGAATCCAACCTCTCCATTTGGTGAATCACCCAAAGTTCGCTAGATTCTCATCATCAACCCCCAAATTTTTGAATCAATTAAACTATAGAATTAGGGTTTTCTCGATGCCGGCCACTCTCGCCTAGACGCGAAGAACATGCAAGGCTGGACCTCGGGTTTTTTGGCATTCAAAGACACATTTACTGCATCTACTGGCTCTAAACCTTTGCATGCTCTCTTATCAAGCTGAATGTGACTCAATATTGCCAATAGTGCTTATGCAGCACTTGACACTATCGTGTATTTAGAGGATCTGATAAGAAATGCCCCAAATTCTCAACAAGGAACTGGAATTCTTGTCTTGCACATCATCTTTCACTCCAAATATGCTCATTTCTACCACGACATCATCAATAGGATCTAGATTTTGCACAGACAAGTCGTAGATCGCCATAAATTGATCTCGGCATCGGGCGAGATGTGCTTTGTAATAGCAATCCATCGCCACACCAACAATGCAGGCATGATTGTAGCCAACGCCAGGAAAATCATAATTCTCCAGTCAAATCGGGACAGGAGAATTTTGTCCTTTATAATGAATTAAAATTAAAATGAAACTAAACTTAATAAAACTTAACAGAATAAGTTCCGTAAGATAAAATAAAAGTTAAGGTATCTCAATTTTCAAGCAAGCAAATCATACGAGTACACATATTTAATATTGTACTCTAGTTCAGCACATGTTTGTGATATTATCTCTTTTATTCAAGATATCATACATGAGTTTTAAAATGTGCAAGGCAATGAAGACAATTACAGCTTCAATCTGCACATCCAATGTTGTAGACAAGAAAAGAAACATTTATAAGCATCGTATTCAAGTTTTGCAAACATATCTGAATCATACTTTTAAGCTTCCCATCCTAATGGGGGAAAATCAGAAAAGTGGCAAGTTATTCTCACTGGAATCACGACTACAAATTGCAGAAACACAAACAAAACCCACAGGGGACAAATAAAGCTTCTATAAGGGAAAAAGGATAAGAAAAAAAAATCAGTGTTATCTTCTTTTATGTATGGCCTCACTCACCAGGGACACTATCCGCAACCTGATTTTACATCTCACTCAAAACAAAAAAATACCCAAAGATGGCATATCTCAAAACTCACCGGTTTTAACACAAAATCCCTTGCAACTTCTATTCCTCTAAGTTTGAGCCGAGTTAGCTCTAGCTAACCAAATTTCTTTGCTTCAAATGTCTCAATTCACCGGCATCAACAAATTATCTTCACCTATTTATCCAAAATGCTCCTTAGGCAGCAATTCCTGGATAAACATAAAAAAAAAAGCATTATGTACTTATTAAATCATCAGAAGACAAGTCTCTGACTGAAAAACAACAGAAATGGTAGTAGCACAACCCAAATTTATTTGAATCGTCAAATTCTTTGAGAAATGACCTCCACAAGGAAACCCCATAAAAACATCTATCCTCAATGCCAATGGCATATACATCCTCATCACATACTTAGTCAACTCATCCATGCATAATCCACCAAAAATTGGCAAGTCATTCCCAAAAACAAACGAAAAAGGAAGAGGAAAGAAAAACAATGATAAATGAGTTCCTGCACATTTGTGTATTAAAACATTGCTCAAATAGGGTACAAAGGGTATTAATATAGGATTCATTATAATGAAATGTAACAACAGAAGTCATTGATTATTAGATTAAAATAATGACCAGGAAGGAAAAGGTTGCTCCATCTATCATACACTTCAGAGTACAAACTATAAAAAGAGTAGCAGTACTTGCAGTGCACCATAATTGTGAGATTACATATAAAGAGTACAGCCAGGACTTTGAGGTATAGAAAGACGGTTCAGTGGTTCTCAAACAACAAAAGTTTATCCAATTCCAAGGCCTAAGCAAATGGAACGTGCAACCCTAAATTATGCAAGCACAACTGTACATTCTGATGTGTGCACATATGGCAACCTTCCCATAATTGGTCAAGAAGGCATTCACCAAGATTGAGCTCTGCCCAGCCTACACACTATATTGAATTATTAAGATGTAATTCGCAAATTTATGGTTTAGAGTTCAAGATTTTATTATTTAAATACCGCCAGCCCAAAATCCCATGAACATTGCAGGTTTGGGATTGTAGAAGGAAATAGAAATAAGAAAGCAGAGAAATTCTAGAATCCTATATGTCCAGATTCATATATTTTGGGAATTTAGAAAGGGCGTGCGCAGACAAATTTATTACTAAAGAGGAGCCTTAGACCAAGAATACTATATTCGGAAATTAAATAATCTACCATAGGCCCTCTAGCCTAATCAACAAACACGGCAGAAAATGGATTTCCTACAACCCGATACCAAGATTACTAATTACAGGTGACTTGACTGAAAATTTGTTTTTAGCATATTGGGATGCAGTCTTCATGCTCATGGTAGAAAATTATTCAGCCATATTGGTTAGCAGTAGCTAGCAAACACAACTATTTAGAATTAAAGGAACCTTTTGAGCTGATACGAACACAACCTATATTCAACCATGAGACTGCAAACATGCATGATCCACATGCATACATGAACTTTTTTAGCAACCACTTAACATGACCCATTACGTGGACATCAACCTACAAATAAGAAGATACATCCACTTTTTTCTTGACAATTTGTGTTGACAAAGCTAGAGAATTCGTACACCTGCAAACTGATAAATTCTCTAACCTTGAGCACATACTTTAGAAGTTTCCCTGGACTGCAACAATTGTACATTACTTATAATCAAGTAATCGTTTGAGCTTTACTCATATTTGTCTTTTGTTTCAAGAATCAAATACTAATATCAATCCACATTTTAAATTATGAGTATTGCTGTCACCAAATTTTTTTAACCTTATCCATACATTAATATTTCCACAAGGTCCACAACAAAGACAATTTACCCTCAGGCCTCCCAGGTTTGCTTCAAGGAAATAACAATTCTAGGTGAAATAGGCTTGTCCCATAATATCTACATTTGTATATCAGGATTCCAAACATAGTTATTGACAGTATGAATTCAACGAGTAGCCATTAAAAATGACCCCTTTGGATCTATTAGTAGCATGATCAATGATCATATTGCTTACCATTCAGATATGTTGAAATCAAATTAAAAATACGTTTGTAAACCTAAGTATTGTAAATTTTGACATCAGAGCATTTGTAGCAGATTCTAGTGGCATAGTGTATCCTTCTTGTTGTAAGACTATATGGAAGACCACTTTCAGTAACAAAACAACCCCAGACATCGTTGTTTAATGCATTTTGTATTAAACATTTGCAATCCAAAACTAGAGTCAATTAGTCAGCTAATTTATTCGTCAAATGGATGTAATATTTTGTCAGGTTGTAGCTAAAATGTCTAACACTGGTTAGTAGATGAAATTTATTTTTAGAACATCATTCAGATTGTTTGTGTTTGTATATAGCTCATAATGATTATGCATGATACTGCTTCACATTGCATAAATATAAGATGGAAGTACAGAAGCAGGTTGAGCTCTTACCTCTATTTGGCTGTCTTTTATTAACACTATAACCAACATAACCAGGAGAACTTTTAGCAGGGACATCTGAAGCTGCACTGCTAAGTCCATAACCAAAAGGCCCAGGTGCTTCTCGCTCGGAATTTGATGATCGCCAGGTAGGGTCCTCATATACTGAACCACCACCATAGAAGTCAGCAAAGGCTCCATCATAACCACCATTTGATGCAGGATATGATGATGTTGGGGCCACACCAGTGCCACTGTTCCTTCCATAGCCTCCAGCTCCTAAACCGAAGCTAGTATTCCCACCAGATCCATAACCAAGATTACTACTGTTGTTAGAAGCATTAGTTCCTCCATCTTGAGCTGAAATTCCAGAATTCCAACTAACTGCATTATTACCAAAGTTGTTTCCACCAATTGTCCCAGCTCCAGATCCCATGTAAGCATTGGAATTTGTAGAGTTTGCGCCATAATTAAGACCCCCATTTCCCCACAAATTACGAGTCATTGAACTGAAAAATGAGCTGTTTCCTCCATTGCCACCATCATATCCTATAGGACTAGCGTATCTATTTGAATTACCAATATAATAAGGGCTCATTCCCCGGCCATAACTGAGATTGTTATTAAAATTTGGGTCTCCCCCATAACTCGGATTTAACCCTGGCTC
Organism: Geranium rotundifolium; assembly: GCA_963920655.1. Lineage (NCBI taxonomy): Eukaryota > Viridiplantae > Streptophyta > Magnoliopsida > Geraniales > Geraniaceae > Geranium > Geranium rotundifolium. Next base: position 13,101,064 of record OY987315.1, read on the forward strand.
AAAATTCATACCCACTCCATAACCAGAACCAAATGGAGGAAAACCACTTCGACCACCAGGAACTGGACTGAACCTACCATCCATCCGAAGCCCATATCCTCCAACTGCACCTGGATTATATCCATGAGTGTAGCCATTAAGAAAGCTATTGACCCTGCTCGGTCCATAACTATAGCCACTAAGTGGGCTACGGTTGGGACCTGGCGATAATTCTTTAGGAACTGCACGTTTGACCTCAACCATTTTACCATTCAGTTCATGGAAAGTCTTATGCAACACCTTGTCCACTGCTTCCTCTGAATCAAAAGTGATGAACCCAAAGCCTCTTGGTCTTTGGGTGTTGTGATCATACATAACCACAACATCTGTTATTGTTCCAAACTGGTCAAAATACTTCTTAAAGTCACTCTCTGTAACAGTGGATGCTAAACCTCCTACAAATATCTTTCTAGTGCGACCTGGGCCAGGAGAACCATGGATGCTACTACTGCTTCTACTCAAAATGTTCTGATCATCTCTAGGAACAGCCTTTTTTGCCTCAACCTGAAGACACAAAACTCAGTAATCACAACCGTGTTCATCTAAAACCGTCTTATAAGCAGCTTAAAATCATATAGAAACGTCTTATAACTTATAAGCATAATTTAAGCAGCTTAAAACCTAAAATTAACAACTAAGATAGTATTTACGTTATGTTGATGTTGAAATTGATTTAGATTAATCATACACAAATTTGCTAGTACTAAATTCCGAGGACGATTGAGGAGAACTTACCATTCTACCATCGATGCTGTGCTTCTCCTTTATCACTCTATCAGCAACAGCAGGATCAGAGAAAACAACGAAACCAAAACCTCGGGCACGGCCCGTGTTCCGATCCTTCATAATCACTGCTTCCACAACATCTCCAAAAGTAGAAAAGTACTCCTTCAGTCTCTCCTCGTTGGTATCCCATGATATCCCACCGATGAATAACTTGCCATTATCCGATTGCATTTTTCTACAGGTAACAAGCAAATCCATCAAGATAAAGTTCATAACTTTAGAAATACAAATCCATCAAAACAAGAGACAAGGTAAGCAAATCAGGAACCGCCATACATTCCGGCGAGAACAATACATTCTATTGCGGATCCAATCCCAAGATACAAAGGATGATCAAAATCAAGCCAATACAGATCAAATGGGATGTAAGGATTAATCAAAATCTAAGCCAGGAATCAAACAGAACGAAATGCGGGTAGATAAAAAACAACACCTTCACACCAGTAAGATACACAAAATAAACAATCTGTGAATCAAATGAAACACAGCATCCGATCCTCGTAACAAGTATAGAACGACCCAGCTCAAACCCAGAAGCAAATTCTGATATTAGATCCAATAGCCATACCAATTTCCGAAAGATCGAGGACCCAAATCGAGATTCGGAGAGATTGAAGAAGACCCAGATGGGAAGCTAAGATCTGAGAGGAGGCAAAATGAAAAACAGAACAGAGGGCGTGTTCATCCTCCCCTGTAAGCCCCCACCCTTTCTCTCTTGTCTTCTCCGAATAGTGTCAACCAAATTGAATGCAAGAAAATATATATAAAAATGGTTAGAGAGAAAATATTGGAAGCTTGAGAGAGAGAAAGTGAAACAGAAAGTTTTTTTAAGCAATGTCTGGGAATGGAATTTATAGGGACTCTAAGAATGCCAGAAGTTCATTTTTCTCTCCCTTTATTTTATTTCAACAAAAATGAATTGCGGTAATGTTTTTTTCATTTGAAATGATAAATCGGAAAGGATTGCTTTTCTTTTCATACGCACATTCTTCTTGGACATTTTCTTTCTCTCTACCGCCTATCAGCCGTCCGATCTCATTACTTTTGTGATCATCATTTTAATATCAATATCTTTGATAAATCCAGACAAATGACGGATTGATATACCCAAAACATATCGTTACTAATTTTGATACACCTAAGTTTAAACTTGTCATTTCTGCTCATCGGATTTGCTATTTTTTTCCATCACTAACGATGTTAGATTTTGGATGGAAAAATTTTATTTTGTGTGAAAAATCAAAATTGCCCTCAATTATTTATCAAATTTTCAAATTTACGTCATAATTCATCAAATTATAATATTTATTTAATAATAAATAATGTATATTAATAATATTTATTGACAACCCTTCATTCGAATCCGGTCTGACCGGTTTAATTATAAATAATTTAAATAATATTAATTATTAATAATATATTAAAACTTTCGAATGAAATAACTCTCTCATACGAGCTCCATTTTAAGCTTATAGTATATCAAATCGAAGAGAATCGAAAGATCAAAAACTTTGTAGAAATATTTTTTAGTATTAATAATGAATATTTTTTAACAATTAATAATTAAAATAATATTAATTATTGATAATATACTTAATTATTAATAACATATCAAAACTTTCGAATGACATAATTCTCTCATACGAGTTCAGTAAACTTTCGATGGCACTAGAGCCGAGCTTTGGCCTCAATAAGCTCATCGTCTACCAAAATGATAACATACATGTATTGAGAGGTAGAACTAGAGACGATTGGTTTTCCTGCTCCAAAACAGATGAATAGGAGGTTGAAGATGATTGATTTGTTTTGAATTCTTTTTTTTATCATATATTTTTGTTCAAAAAGAAAAAATTACAACACATTTGATTTTATTATTCAATTAAGGCTAAAATATAATTTCATATTTATCAAAAGGTTGATACAATTTGAATGTTAGTATGATCATTTTCAATATTTAAAAAAATATTTATGTTAAATTTAACTAATGTTACCTGAAGTGTACCGAAAAAATGCGAGTATTTGTAAAATAAAATTAAGTTGGAATAGTGAATTTAAAAACGTGTATACTTGGTTTAGTTATTGCACACCTTGACAAATACCTCCTTAGATACAAATATAAAAATAAATAATATCCGTTAGATGTAACTAATAAATGGTTGTGATTATTTTTTATTTACACACGCTGAAATTGAAAGAAGCTATGCAAAAGGGTAATTTTGTCACTGTCTACGATTGTGGCAATCAATTTCGTGCGATAAAAAAGAAAATTTGCGTTATAAGGGTTTACGAATCAATGAGTGTTCGAAATCTCATTGTGATTCCATGTAATCGAAATTTGGATCTGCATCAATCTCTCTGCGTGGTCAACAAAAATGGCGACTTTTCCAATTGAACTGTTGAACCCGATCGTGGAATATGTCGGTAAGAATGATTCCATAACAGTTTGGTGTGGATCTCATGTAAGCTAGTTTTATCCCGACCCATTTCATGAGTACTGTTATTTTGTGAGTGAAATTTGATTATGTGAAGAAGCGGGCGTAGATGAGGCTACTGAGCTCAACAATGACGGAGAAGGATACGGAGACGGTTTGACGATGGGTCTTTTAGAAGAAGATCTGGAAGGTATGTAAAATGATGACATGATTCCATGACATGCTGTTGTATTTCCATTTTTCCAGTACAAGTGTTGGTGGACCTATCATGAGAAAAACGAAGACATTTAGTACATGATTCCATTGGAAATTATTATGCTTCCATTGTTTTATCACTAGGGTGTATGTTTCATCGATTCCATTACTATGTGGATCATGTCTACTGTTTCGTAATTGGGAGGAGTTCTTGATGTCAAATAATATTTTTTTGTCAAATGTCTGCATAGTGTAAGGAGCCAGTGGTCAAGGGCTGGGATAGAGATGATTTCGGTGATTACATACCAAAGTGTCCTGACAAGTTGAAGTTGGTTGTTGGTTTGAGGTTCAGTATCGACAATATAGCAGGTCATGTTTATTTGTTGTCTGACTATTGTGTTTTTGTGTGCAAGAAATATGAAGGTGAGGGGTTGTTGTGCATGCATATTTTTGGCGCTTTGAAGGTTGACAATGTTCGGGAAATTCCACATTCCCTACTAAAAGAATGTTGGTGCCGGAACACACTAGAATGAATTTAATTTAGTCCTCTAATTTTGAATGGGAGCTCTACTAGTAAGATAGGTAATCTCTTGAACATTGAGATCTGGACGACTCTTCAAACAATTCTTGGGAACCCTGCAACAAATACAAAAAATCGTGAAGAAGTGTTGAGTATTCTAAAACAATACCCATTGGCTAATTAGAATATTGGAGAAGGTTTATCGGGAAGTACCCCATTATCTATTGAAATAGTGTCTGGTATACCAAAACCACCCATAATCACAGTTGACATTCCAAATGTTTGTAAGAATAATGGGCCAGGGCGTTGGATGCATAGTAAGTGGGAGAAGGCAATGGAGCAAAAGGGAACGGGTACTATACGTAAGTGTATATACTGCTTCATTGAGAGTCACAATTCAAGGACACGTGAGGTCAAAAAACACGATGAAACTAACAAGAATTGATCGACATTTGAACCCGCTTAAGGGAGTTGTTTTTGTGCTTATTCATTAGACACTTTCATTTGAATGAATTTGAAACATCTATCCTGAATAAATTGTTTACATTTGGAATAAATATTTATATTGAGTTTCCCTTATGAAATATGAGGTTGGTTTCATTTTCTTACTGAGATTTGGTTAGTGTGTTTGATTTGTTTGACTATAAAGAAAATGTATTACTATTAATAATGTGTTGGAGATTCGCAACTCCGGTTTGGAGGGTGTTTTCACTTAAGAAAAATAAAATTTTGTGTCAATTTTGAATCTCGATATTATGCATGTACGATACGACAGAAGTTAATCAATTGTGTAATTAGCGTATTTGAAAATTGTGTATGGGTGATGAGATTATGCAACAAAAAGTGTACACCAATATGCCAGTACAAAATAATATAGAGTAGACCCTTCCAAATCGAATTGGACAGCTTGTCTGAGTGTTTTAAATGTGAATATAGTGCGCTACAACTGGATCCTGTTAGTAACGTCTGAAGACTATATTGAAATGAGTTTTGCATCTCTTTAAAACTAGGGCAACACATGTATTAGTCATATCACACTTGCTATCAGATTTGGCATGTAGGGGACAACTAACAATGGGTATAAAAGTGCAGCACTAATTTCATAATAGTGTTTCTGAGTATATTAATGAAACGACCAACCACACGAAATGGAAGTCTTGGACCAAAAAAGGCCAAAGTATGCCTCAATCCAAAAAAAACATGCTTCCAGACATTGTCAACATCCATAACAATAAACATGTGTCCCGGAATAACTGTAAATGCTTGAACATGTTTGTTGCACCACAAAGTTTAGTCTGAAAACAGACAAAAAGTAGAAGTACTAATATGGGAATTCAAATAGAAGTACGACGTCTAGGTCCTCTAGTCATTCCTCAGAAGTACTAATATGGGAATTCAAATAGAAGTACGACGTCTAGGTCCTCTGGTCATTCCTCACTTTAAATCTGAGTCCAACGTCATCATAATAATCAATAATCTTCGTAGGAAATCGCATCTTCACGCCATAGTTGTTGGTGGTAGCCACGGCTGTCGTATTCTTTCTCAACGACATCTATGGTTGTTGTCCATGTATGTTCGTACGTTGATCAACAACCCTCCTTTGCGTCTGTATTGCTATCTTTTGAGTCAGATTGTTCACTTCCAATCAAGTGGGGCATGGAGTCAGTCACTGCAATGGGATGATTGCAAGAATATAAATATTGGGATCCCATCACATACATGACACCATGTTGACAAAATTGAAATGCAAATGGAATGTGAACAGTGCATTACATTGGGTGATGGGCATCATATGCATGGTGGAATCATGGAATATATTCAAATATTCAATTCATATTCCTAAAAAATCCTAATTGAACAAGATCTGCAAATCAAACAAACACAGATCAAGACATGCAAGGTGAAAACTGAGGTACCCTAACAAAGTTTAGAGAAAACTCGTAATTGGAACATCGACATTCAATCGACACATGTATATCAAAATAAAAGACAAAATGTCAAAAAACTAAGCCCTTCTCACCTTTCTTTCTAGTGCTCGACAAATTGAGAACCCTTTGCGACTTCTGTTTTGTTGGTGCAATTGGTGAAGATCGGCTGAAAAAAGCGAGACCAAATCGATGAAGCCGGCGTGAGATTTTTGCTATTAGTAGGGTTTGATGATTCAACGAAAAGGGATGGGGGATTGATAGGGTTTGAAGCTACTATGTAAAAGGAAAGAATCAATTTTGATATTTGCCACGCCGAATCCGGGATTGAGCGCAATTCATATTCTCAAGTCATATACAACGTACTTAATTGCCCCCATATCCATTAACCAGAGACCTGAAAGGGCTTAAAATAACTACTAATTACAGTGTGTGCCATTGCTAATTGTCAGTAATCTGAACCTTATGTTTTTCAATCTAATGGTTCTCATGTATTCGTATATTTGTACTTGAAAATAGTATTTTGTAGCTGAATTGCTCCATGTAATTATCCCTATAAAAACACAGTGAAACAAGAACAAATTCGATTAAGTTGGAGTCAATAACAAGGAGGACCAATAATGCGAAAATAACACTTTTGTTTCAAAATTTTAAATACAAATTGTATTTTCGTAACTTTAAAAAAGTTGGGAGGTTCTCTTCGCTTTAGCAATGCATTGACTTATGTATAAAATAAGGTTAATTTGGTAGTTCTAATAATGTCCACGTTAAACTTCAAAACAAAATAATGTCCACAATCATGTGAAGAGTACAATCACTAATTTATAGTATGAGAATAATCCGTCAAAAAAATAGTATGAAAATAAATATGTTAGTTAATAAAAAAAACTTAGGGCGATGATTGGACCGCCTCTATTGTTACAAAAAAACATGAGATGTTGTAAATAAAGATGAGTCAACAACAGGTTGGGCCTGGAGGATTGAGCGGGGGAGTAATTTTAGGCTTAATGTTGGTGCAGGACGTTGAGAAGTTGTCGGCCTTATGTGGAGGACCTTGGTATTTGAAGTCGATCTTACAAAGCTCAATATTCTTACACATGCCTGGACTACAGTTTATCTGCACGGCTTCTGGACTTGCAGAACTCCCTTTAATATCCTTAAATACAACGTTGCTCATTTTGACCAAAGAATGTTGCTGTAACAATATTAAATTTATATAAGAAATAATGAAATTAGTATATGTATATGTATATGTGTATAAGTAGGTAATTACCCCAGCCTTGCAAGCTCCGTGGGGACAATAGCACATATCTAATATGATGGGGTTACTAACATTGTCCATGACTATTTTCTCAAAGAGAACATTGTCGACGATGCAAGGGTAAAGCCCGGGCCATGACTTGAGTCTAGCCCCGTTGTCAGTGTTGGTGATGGAGCAATCCCTGACATGAATTCCTGTTACTGGCCCTTCGTTCTTGTATTTTCCAAGGCTTCCAATGCTGATGCCGTGGCCGGGCCCGCATGTGACTTTGCTCACCTCCATATTCGTTGTATCGTCCCCAATGGAGATGCAATCATCTCCACAGTTCAATGTGGTATCAAGAATCTTAATGTCCTTGGATCTTCCCACGTGTATTCCGTCGGTGTTCAAGCTGCCGGGTGCTGTCACAATCTTAAATTTCTCAAAGGTTATATTTTCAGCGTTGCAAAGGTTGACATTGAAATTCTTGCTGTCCTGAGAGGTTACGCCAGTAACATATGCATGTTTAACTTTGTCAAATCGAATACTCTACACATACATACATATATACAAAATTTAATTAATTAACATCATAAAAATATGAAGTATTAAACTAACCAATTAGTTACGTACGATTGGAAGCCCGATGCAATGAGACTTTTTCTCGCAACCACTGGAAGCCCATGCTTTAGGCCCTTGACCGTCAAAAATACCAGTACCAGTGAGGGTCAAGAACTCGACAGAGTCAAAAGCGATCCATCGGGCCTCCTTGAAAGCTTTAGGGTCCGCGGGGGCCTTGACAGTTCCGTCAAGCTTAAAGGTAATAGGAGCCTTGCATGGTCCCTCCAGACATATTTCGCCCAATTTGTACACTCCGGCGGGTATCAATATAGTGGACGCTTTTGGGCACGCGCATGCATCTGCCCACGCCTTTTGTAACAGTTGAGTGATGTCCCCGTTTTCCTTTGCGCCACAATTAGCCACTAAATCTATAATTCCATTAGACGGCACTGCTCCTCCTCCTGATTCATGTAGCAATGTGCGAGATTTCCATGCTGCCGTATAACTCGACACTAACAACAACAAACTAAATAAAATTGAAATTATATTCAATATTGAACTCATATTTGTTTTATTTATTTATTTTTCTATTTTCTATTTTTTTCAATCATATTAATAACATCAAAACTTTTATATACTAATAACGCAATCAAGCTATTTATAATAGTAGGTTGTACTTTGTCGAGAGATGTAATGCTCTTTTTTCTCCTTTTTACGCTTGATCACCACAATTATTTTCATGTTCAAGAAATTTTCCTTCCTGTCAATGTGGAAGAGTGTTGATGATCCACTTAAATCGATTAATACACAAAATATTTGCTTTTGTTTCGTTTGAATTTTTTCCCGTCATATTTATTCTCTATAAACGATCATATTGCTTTAGTATTTTATTAATATAATTTAAAAGTTAGTTGATAACGTCATTATTAGAAACGGTTCTAGTCGACGCACAAAAGACGTAGGTTATGTCCCTAAACTCCATCAGCTAAGTCTAGCCGACAAACAGTTCTACGATATTGAGGCATTGGTAAAGCTTTGTTGGAGGCGTTGGTAAAGCTTTGTAGGCGTCCAGTGTCGGCCCTACACTGTAGCCAAAAAAGCATTGGCTTAAGGCCCCCACTAGTTTTAGGCTCCAATTTAATATTTGAAGTAATTTAATTAAGGAAGTGTTTAGAAATTCAAATACAATCAAATTTATTTCCTTTTTTGCTTAATTTTTATTATTTTATATTGATTGGAAATACAAATTTAATATTAATTTTACATAAAAATAATTCCACACAAATATATTGTCAATTTAATCAAAATAATTTAATATAATTTAAATAAAGAATAGAATAATAATATAATTTTGAAAATTACAAAACTGAAACATTCAATATTAAACATTTAACTATTATTTATATAAACAATAATAGTTATTATCTAAAAATATAACAATTTATTTATTCAATATTTTTTTCGGGAATTTAGTTAATATATTTAAATGAGATTACGGTTAAAGATTGTTACATAGTATTTAAAAGATGGACTTTTAAAACTAATATATTGATTTTTTTTCAATAATAATTTAGAAAATTATACTAATTGTATTTGTTAAGATTATAAGAATTTCTTACCAATTAGACAAAAGTTGTATTGATATTATGTTTTATATAGTTATAACAATAACGATTTAAAAGCCCTAATTTAAATTATGGCTTTAGGCCCCCGCAAGCATAGTGTTGATGGGACATTGTCCTAATGTATTGTCAACTGTTGTTCGGCCAATGTATGTCAGATAGGTTGAACCATAATCGATGGTGATTTGTCTCGTCGAATATGATCACACCTACCTGATGAATAATGACCAAATCTTAGTCAACAGTAATAGGGCGGAAAGTATGTCAGCTATAGGGAACCATAACCAACGTACATTACGAAGACAATATACGTCAAATAAAAACAACCATAAGTGACATGGCAATGTGGGTTATGTCTACATCCGTAATGATTTGACCTACTTGTCGAGAATTGTAATTGCAAACATAGAGTGCGACGGACAAATTGGGGCATAGCTGACGAGACATTTTTGTAATGTCTCGTCGGCTAAGTAAAACAAGAAATTAAAAAAATGTTTAAATTATACTCAATTTTCATTACAAACTTAAAAATCAAAACCAAAAACGGTAAATCCAATCCAAATTAAAACTTTATATCCAATCCAAAATTGCGGTTCACAACATCAAATGTCGAATTCACGTTGGTTACAACATTAAATTAAGATATACCTTAATCAATCCCCGGGTGGTCTATCACATCATTTATGTTCTGTTCCAACTTCGTGTCCATTTTTCGTTGCAATGAATTCATAGTTTATTGGTTCATGTTGTTTAGTACTTTCTTGGCATGTCAATATGCCTCTTCTTATGCTTTCCCACATGACGCTCTCCATCCAGTCGCCTCTCAAGATCACCTTTTTTTCCGGCGAAATCCTTTTCAACTTTCTCGTCCTCTCCACAACCTCAACAGGTAGGCGTTCTTCTAAACGTCAGAGCAAGATGGACGGGCACCATCCCACATATAGAAACGATGACCCATTCCATTTAATGAGGTCCCTCGTGTCTTACCCTCTCTCATATGCTGCATAACTTATGCCTCATCCTCGATTTGTATTATTTGTGGTCATACGTCTTTTCCAATTATGGGTGGTTGGGATGCGATAAATTGATCGGTTAGACACGTATTAAACTCTTAAACCATCTAGATATGTACAAAATGGTGTTAAAATGAAAAGAAATCATCAATTGACGACCGATTTAAATGATATAAACAAAATACTTGAAAATGATTGTATTGGTGAATACTTGATGATTACAATAGAATACAAATGCCTCTATATATAGGCTTGATAAGCTAGGGTTTACATGAGTTATGACGGCTAGGGTTTAAGTAGAGATACAAAGTGTAGTGGGCCTCGGCACATATATTAATAACTAATATAATATATCCAACACTCCCCCGCAGTCGAAGCAGGAGGAGGCCGAATGCTTTGACTGGAGCAAGAGCAGTCGAGAAGCTTTTGATGAATATATATGCAAACTTGAGAGATGAACTTGATCTGCAATACCTTGAACCATTGTAGTAATCGAGATTGAGAAAAAAAAACTGAGGGAGATGAGAAATATAACGAGACGGGAAGTAAAGAGAAATAATTAGAAGAGAGTGAGAGATTGGATAAAGGGATAATCTCAGCTAGCTATAGCTAGTTTGACGCCATTTTCACGTAACTACAGCTAGTTTATTTTTTCACTTGCGAACTCAGCTAGTTTTGGTAAATATTACCTAGCTACATTTTCCTTTAACTTTAACTTAACACCGTCAGTTTTCGTTGTAAAATGACCAAAATACCCTTGAGAGTATCTCAAAGGGATGTTCTTAGCTAGCTATAGCTAGATTGACGCCATTCTCACATAACTACAGCTAGTTTACTTTTGGGTTAATTACAGTTTGCCCATACTAGTCTGACGCGATTTGCAGTTTGCCCATGCTATGATAAAAAGTTCAAAATAAGATACGTTAATTACATTTTTTTGCAAAATTAACGGTTCTGTCCAAATTTGGACGGAAACCTAAATTTTTTTTCAAAAAAGACGAAAATACCCCTTCAGTTGGTTCTACTTGGACCAGAAATAAACCAGAATTGATTTCTGGTTTATTTAATTGGTCTGGTTCTATATTAAATTATATAATAATAATAATAATAATAAATTATTAATTATTTTATTTTTTATTTCGAATGTATAATTATTAATGTCATCCGGGTCTAATTATTAATAATATATCGACAAAATTTTATTTTTTCAAAGTTGTTGATCTTCCGATTCTCTTCCATTTGATATACTAAGAGCCCGAAATGTAGCTCGTATGAAAGAGTTATGATATTCGAAAGTTTCAATATATTATTATTATTTTAATTAATCATTTTATTATTATTATTATTATTATTATTATTATTATCATATAATTTAATATAGAACCGGTCCAATTAAATAAACCAGAAATCAATTCTGGTTTATTTCTGGTCCAAGTAGAACCAGCTGAAGGGGTATTTTCGTCTTTTTAGAAACGGAACCGTTAATTTTGCAAAAAAAAAATGTAACTAGCGTATCTTATTTTGAACTTTTTATCATAGCATGGGCAAACTGCAAATCGAGCCAGACTAGTATGGACAAACTGTAATTAACCCAAAAATAAACTAGTTGTAGTTATGTGAGAATGACATCAAACTAGCTGTAGCTAGCTGAGATTATCCCTTTGAATAACTCTCAGGTGTATTTTGGTCATTTCGCAACGAAAACTGACGGTGTTAGGTTAAAACTGACGGAAAACGTAGCTAGATGATATTTACCAAAACTAGCTGGGTTTCCAAGTGAAAAAATAAACTAGATGTAGTTACGTGAGAATGACGTCAAATTAACTATAACTAGCTGAGATTATCCCTTGAATAAAATATGTGTGAGAGAGAGATAGAGAGTGAAAGAAAGGGAGATTGACTAAGAGAGATTGATAGAGAAAGAAATAAGAATAAATAGGAAGGAAAAGAAACTACATCATATATGACGGTGCGGCAACGACGTCGCATAAGCACGGTGCAAAAGAAGCAACTACATCGGTGCGAAAAAATTTCAAGCAACTATGATGGTGCAATATTATAGTAAGAAAAAAAAGTAAAAATATTTTTTTTTGAAGAGTAGAGTAGACTAATAGAGAATATTTAAGAAACTTAATTTAATAATGTAAGAGACTAATATAAAAATAGAATAGAGATTCAAAGAAAAGAAAAAAATAGAGGTCAAAGAGATGGGAAGATACGGAAAGAAAAGAAGAAGACATTAATTAATAGATGAAAGAAAAATTAATTTGAGAATAAGAAATAGAAATACAGATAGAGATACGTGGTGTTGAATGTTCAAGAAGGGTTGAGAGCAAATAATAGTGAAAAATAAGACAGAAGAGAAGAAAGGACAAAAGAGAGAGTGATAAATAGACACAATGGAAGTTTTGTAATTGAAATACAGTGATGAATAAGTATGATATTGTAGTGGAAAAGAAAAAAATTCTGAAAAAATGGTAGAAAAAATGTCACTCAATAGATTGGAGAGAAATAAAAAATAGAAACAATACCTCGCTCACCCGTTAAATCAAAATTAACGAGTGGGCAAAGCCACACTCGAAGAAAAGTTGAACCAAATATCAAACCTAAACCTTCTTATAATGACGGTGCGGCATACTCTCATAGGGACGGTGCAAAAGATGGTTTTAAGATATACCACCAAACTTGTAGGCAACTATGTCAGTGCAAAATAATTTCAAGCAACTACGATAGTGCAAAACAATAAGAAAATAAGTGGAGATAGAATATCGAGATCAAGATAATAAGAGATAGAGAGAAAATTAATTGAGCAAGAAAATTGTGAAAGTGATTAGAGAGAGTGATTTTTTTTTTTTGAAATATGGGAGAATATGAAGGGATTAAAAAGAAAATAGAATAACTGGTGAGAAAAAAAAGGGAAGAAACCGAAAAAAGAGAGATTCATAATGAAAGAAGAAAAATTTAATTCGAGAAGAAGAAAGAATAGAGAAAGGACAAAGGAAGAGTTTGACCGAGGGTAAGAGATAATATAGATTTAGCAAGAGATGCATTTTTAATAAAATAGAGGAATGGAAGAATTTTTAGAAAAGAAGATGAGGGTATAGATCAAGTGATAAAGATGAAAAGAGAGAAAATGCTAATATCACAATAGAAGATAAAACAATACAATTAGGATAGAAGTGGATGATTGTGTAAATAAAATAAAAATAAATAAAAAATAGAGAAAATAGAGAAGAATAAAACTTAAAAGTTGTTCTTTGAAGAAGAGTGAAGATGAGGTTGGCGCGTACAACCATGATGGGGTCTACGGCCAAGAGAAAAAAAAAGGAGGTTTTGGGTTGAATTTCGTTTTTTTTTTACTTTGAGAAGGAAAATTGAAAACAATATTACCTTGCCCACCCGCTAAATCATGATTAACGAGTGGGCAAAGCTACACGCAACGAAAAAGCTTAACCTAGATCGGCCTAAAGCTCTGATACCATGAAAGTGATTGTATTGATGAATAATACTTGATGATTACAATAGAATACAAATGTCTCTATATATATGCTTGATAAGCTAGGGTTTACATGAGTTATGACGGTTAGGGTTTAAGTAGAGATATAAAGTGTAGTGGGCCTCGGCCCATATATTAATAACTAATATAATATATCTAACAATACTGACTACCTTTTTGTAGATAACCTTTCTTCTAGTAAATATCTGCTCATATTGTAAGTCACGTACTCTTTTTTCCTTTTCCTTATTTTTGACAGTTGTCGAGTCGAAAGTCGACAACAAAATTACACATTTTCACTCACTAATAGTGTACCGGTTTTATGTAATACAAGGTAAATAAGTTAAAACCAAACATATTAAACCCCAGTAAAACACAGATGATGAACACTGAAATTCAATTTTATAACTAGTCTCAACATATCGTATAGTTTATATTGTAACTGTCACAGTAATTAAGAAAAATAGTAAAATACACATATTCCAAATAGGAGAAAGGACTCGAGAAAATATGATCATAAGGAATTATCAAAATAAAGTGATCGATGATCATACATAAACGATGTTTCACATACAAGGATACAACGAAAATCCCTAACCTACCCAAAACTCCCTCTTGGGCAATAAAAGGCGTAATTCAATTATGCAATCTAACTATCCATAACCTATATTTAAACATTATTTTATTAGGATTTTTCTAACTTTTTGTTCTTATAACCTATAAATATTGCACTCGTGTTAGTCACACTATCGCAATTAGAATTTAACCCCGAGTTCTTAATCAATTTAGTTCCACCTACAAGTCTTGTTTCACAAACTTGACTTATAGACTAGATCGTATATCAAGAAATTAAGGAGATAAAGCCCTAAGCACAGTTGATTAAAAACTCTCTACTCCGCTCCATATGCATAAATACTAATCAAAATACTTTTACGATACCCCATTCAACTCACACCTCAAAACGAGATGTACTCGTGGCAAATAAAAACATGTTCATAATTATAATTAAAGCACTCATTCACAAAAAAAGAAGAGAAAAGGAGAAGTTTAAACCTGATTTGAATTCAACTTCTTATAAACTCTATTGTTTGTGAACAAATACACTTTAAAATCTCTCTCTCTCTCTCTCTCTCTCAATTCATGAAAGTTGCCGCACACGGGCCCGTGTGGTATCGCGATTTTCCAATTTTGTCTTAAGCCATGCCACACTGGGTGGCCCACGGCTTGTGTGCTATCCACATAGGCTCCACCAAAGAAGGAAAAAGGAGAGGACACGACCTCCATGTGGAAACCACACGGGGTATACCAGAGAGCACCCACGAGAGAGGACATGACCCGTGTGGAATCCACACGAAGTCCACCATGAAGCGCCCACTGGAGAGTACACGAGCCTGTGTGAAACCACTATAAAATAAATATTGTTTAGTAAAAAAACCTACTTTTGAATGAAGGGTGTTACAACATCTTGATTAGAACCCTACTTTTTTTTCTTTGAACTAGATCGAATCTCAATCCACAATCGAGTTCAAATTCAAGGTATAGAAACTCTTAGGGAAAACTCGCAGATGTACGAGTGCCACACACGTTATAACATTGGTGACACTGAGAACGTTCTCTTACTCTACCTCTATTTCGCACCAACGGTCTCATGCACAAATATCCATGTCGTCGTATTTCATAAAATGACATCCTTTCCGAGAACTCTATCCCCTGGCTCATTTTTTTTCTTTTCCCTTGTCAACGAACTCTTGAACGAGTACTTCGACCTCTCTACTATCGCCACCAATTAACCAATTCTCAACCTCAATTGGCAACGACTATTGATTGTCTATATGCGTGAAGAAGATCCAACGAGTTCTATTACTAGCCACCGCTTCACAATCTCGTTGTAGATGAACTCTAAATTTATGCAAGTAATATAATGAAGTAATATAATGTTCCCCATTAATTTTTAACCTTTTTATCATTAGGCCTAAAATTACTTTTGACATTAAAGAAATTTGGAGTTTCGTGTCACTCATGTGATACTAAACAATTTTAACTTACGGTGCAAAAAATAGATTTTTTTAAAAAATACAAAAAATTAAAATTTAATCGCGGTGATTATTAGCGATACCATGATTCTATGCAAAAAAAAAAAAAATTAAAAGTAATGGTTATTAGAATTATTTTTGTTTACCATGGTCCTATATACAAACTGCATAGTTTATTGTAGTGTTTTGCAATTTTCCATTAATAATTGAAAGACTAAGAAATGAATTAATTTTTAAATTTCAAAAGTGTCCATATTTGCAGACGGTGACGGAGATTTGTAACCTCCATTAGAATTGAAAGTTGCCAATCCCCAAAAAAATGTCAATTTTGCAACCCATTGGAGTTGCTCTTACTGATCTCGAGTACCAAGATTAAGTTTGTCATCTCCAAAAAAGAAAAAGTAAACGTGTCCACGAAACTATCGGTTCTTGTTCGTCTCCGCTGCTTCTTTGGCTGAGAATCTTTGATTTATCTTTTGATTATAGTTCGTTCACATGTTCTGCTAAATATATCCATTTCTCCCACCATTTTTGTTGTTTTTTCTAAGAATATGTTTTTCATGTTTCTTCTTCTTTTTATTAGCTAAAATATAATTTTATAAGAAAGAGTGACAAGTCTCAAGATGGGAAAAGAACCATACAAAAGGATTACATATATAATGAAAGGGAGACAATGGAAATAATTCAATGAGAAAAGGAATTAAGTCTCTCCATGAGAGGAGACTTTGTTCTCTTCCTCCTCATTGCCCAATAACTAAACCCTATGGATTTGCAGATATCCCAAGCTTTCCTGGTCTTTCCCACAGGGTCAGAATCTGAGAGGATAGGATGGTTGCCGGAGGGAGAAGCCGGATCAATGAGATCTATGGAGATCAAGTATGAGTATCATCAAGGGAATGGAACTAACATGCCTTTTTTTTATCAGCAAAAGTTTGTTATTTTCAAGGTGAACTTACCAACCAGGCTAATTCTAATTGCCATGATCATTATCATAATCTCCACAGATGGTTGCATTAGGGGTCATGGTGGGACTAGGATAGTATTGCTGTGAAATCATAAACTCCACCAGTATTGCAGTGGGAAGAGTTATCACATTAAAATCACTAAAACATGGCGGCAAGAGTTAATCTCCAACAAAATATAATGTACCAAGACTCCCAAAACTAAGTTTGCTTTATTTAATTTAGGATCCAATTAACAAAAGTGAGCTAAATATTTGAATAGTAACATCATCATATTACAACAATATTTATGTACATGAGATATAAACAAACAACATAGAAACATCTGGATGGATGGACAAATATATGATTCATGTGAAACTTGTCAACCAGTATGTACTATATAGTAGTTTAGAAATAACAGCTACATCGTGGCGTGTGCTAAGTTGCAAATTAGAGATTAAAAGTTAAGCACCTCGCTCAGTTTCCTCGTCGTTGACTTCATAAAAGAAAGGATCGTTGAGAAGATCAGAAGCTGAAGGCCTTGCCCTCTTCTGGGCTATGCACTTCTCAATGAATGCCTTAACCTCTGGATCTGCCACCTTATTGATGGATTGGGGCTTTACGCCCGTTGTCACCTTCTTGTAAATCTTGGCAATACTGTCACATTCCATATAAGGTATCTCCATCGTGACCATCTCAAGCAGACACATACCGAAAGAATAAATGTCCACCATCTCAGTGTAGTCCTCCTCATACAGTTCTGGTGCCATGTACTCCGGTGTGCCTATAATTGAATGTGCTGCGTGGCTCTTCCCCACAATTGCTGCAAATCCCAGATCGCCAATCTTCACCTACAAAGAGAAACCATGGTGCTCAAGTTAGCTATGGAAGGTCAAAGAGCCAGTATTAAGTGAAAATGAAAATGACATGCTTCCTTATTCAACTTAACCATATAAGGATATCAGCTGACGGGAGAAAATTAATCAGACATGACTACGGTCTTCCGACATAGAAAAGGCACAAGTAAGCCTCTCAACATCTTAGATTAACAGTTGCGTTATACCTGGCCGATATTTCCATTCATGAAAATGTTACTGCAATTAAGATCTCTGTGAATGATGCACGGGTCATGAGTATGGAGATACTCCAATCCCTCCAGCACCTGCTTTCCCCACTTCTTCAAAGCCTTAACGGACACGTGCCGGTGCTTCTTCCTGTAATCCCTCAGGTTTCCCGACGTGCACACCTCGGTGATAAAATTCAGCGTGTTATGCTCGTCGTCCTTCCAGACGCTGTAACAAACAATAATATATTTGTTCTTCAATGCACTCAGCAACTGAACCTCAGAGTGAAGGCGATTGATGAGCACCGGATCCTCGCTAAAACTCCTTAGCCTAACCTGATTCCAGGCCACCTCGATGCCTTCCTCCTGATCAAACCCCCTGTAAACCCTCTTCACAGCACCACAACCGAGCAGGTCGTTGTACCGCCCAAAGCGTCCAGTCGGGTCAACCTCAACAAATGGCTCGGCGTCATGATCATACGAATTACAGCTACTTGCAGATGGCATGTTTATGAAATGAAACACTGAGTCACGTAATTCAGACAAGTCGAGAATGAAATGAAATCAGATGATGGAATGACCCAAGTGTTACATGTGTGTAATTTGAATTCAATCATCAAATCTGAACGTACTAATCATATCATCATCAATCATATTTCCAGTGAGTATATACGGATGAGTCCAAACAGAGATGTATATCAGAATGTAGAAAAGAGGAAGGAGGAGGAAATTACCTTTGAATTCAGTCCTTCATCGCTACTGCCAAACCAATTGAATTCAGTCCTCTATCACTATTTATATATGACATTGCCGCGTGTCTTCAGGATTATTTTATAATTCAAAGGCTCTCGTTAAAATTTGCTCCTTAACTGTGGTTTAGGTTTCGAATCTCACCGTGATATCTAATGAGGCTTTAACATATTTAGTTAGTTTGTGTTTGTTTATCGTCATGTTTGTTGCAGTGGGTATTTGTTACGACGCTCAACCTCGAGTTTGAATGAGTAAATAAAAGGGGTAATTACAGATCAGTACACCCGTCGAAACCTCATTTCAGATTTGGTACCCAAGTTTGATTCTTTTGTTCTCGGTCCCCTAAGTTTAAAAAGCTAACACTTCACTTCAATTCTGTTAGATTTAACTGATGTTATTTGTAAAAAGTCCCAAATGCCCTCACTAAATAACTTCAAATGGTGCATTATTCAATAAATATGAAAATACTATTTTGCCCTACATTGAATAAAAAATTAAATAGAGCTCAATGGCATATTCGTAATTTCAAATGAATAAAACTAAAATAACAAAACTAAAATAGCTGAGAAAACCCTAAACTACCCCTCTCATCTCTTTGTCTTCTCCACACATTGTCCATCTCCACACACCCTATCACAGACTTGACGACGGAGGGTGAGGAGCAGCTGACCAAGTGTGAAGGTTGTCGACGGCGGAGGCTGGACAATGACGGCGGAGGCTCGGAAGACGACGGCGGAGATTCGAAAGATGACTGCGGAGGCTCGAAAGACGATGGCAGAGGCTCGAAAGACGACAACGGAGGAGGCTTGGACGACGATGGTGGAGGCCCGGACGATGACGGCGGAGGCTCTCACAGAGAACCAGACGCCGTCGATTGGGCTTTAGACGACTGCGAGTTGAGGTCCTCTGTCGCCATCGATACTCGCGCACGACGAGCTGAGTTTAAGGTTTCAGAACCCGCCGCGACGGTTCGAAGTTGCTCCATCGCCGTCGATGCCCGCCTACTCGCGCACGCCGGCGACTGTGTCAATGCCCTATATCGACGCTTTTCGTGATACCCACCGTTGCTGCTCCTCTTCCCATACTCGTGGTTTCGATTCAAGATCAATGAGTTCGTTTTGATTCGCAACAGATTGAGAAATTGATTGGGATTTTTGTTTTGATTTCCATGATTCAATATCAAATTGCAATTTTGGGTTTTGGTTTTGTTGAGTTTGGTACTGGGATGGAGAGGTTGGGAGACGCCTGAACTCATGGAAATCACAAAGTAAAAAGGAGAGTGGAAGAGATTGAATACAAGGGTAAAAGAGTAATTTTACAATAAAATTTTAATTTAATTAATTTTTAATAATGTTATTTGAAAAGACAAAAATACCCTAAGAAAATGAGTTCAATTCTGTATTCCAACTGAGGGTATAATGGTCATTTCACATTTATAGAATAATTAAACCATTTATAAATTATACCCACTCAGGGGTATTTTGGGTATTAATTCTTTTTAACAGTTTTTGTCACAGAATCGACCTAAGTGTTAACTTTTTAAACTTGGGGGACCGAGAACAAAAGAATCAAACTTGGGGTACCGATTCTGAAATGAGGTTTCGACGGGTATACTGATCTGTAATTACCCCTAAATAAAATACTTTGATTTGAAAAAAAAATACTAAGATACAAACTTGATTTGTTACTATATCCTTAACTAAAAAAATATGTACATGAGTACATGTCATAATCAGAATCAGGAGCAAAACCGAGAGCCATCCAGAATTAACTCTTGTATCCGAATGTGACCACAAAATGTAGAAAAGTAATATTTGAAATTGGGTGGTGAGTAATGAGCAGTCAAGAAGAACGTGAAAGACAGTTGCAAATGCAAAAGCAAGTGCAAGTGAGAGATGGATTGATCTACAGACTAAGATACAAGTTTGAAGCCACATTCATTCACTCAACCACTACAAGTACGTACATGTGAAGTAGCTGAAAAGGGAAATTAACAACACATTTCTAGACCTAATGATGACTTGAAATGTGCTCAATAGTTAAATGAAAGTCAATACCACCACCATAAACTTGTATCCAACGCTTCCATGAATCTTCCATCGGAGATCTCAACACTCAACAAGTGCAGATATATCCATGGCAAACTTAATGACAGAGACAACAAGGATACTAGCTGGTATTATCAAGTAAATAGAGAAATCACCGATAAAAAACATCATCACAAGCAATTATCCACTCGGAACAGAAAAAACTTGTTAACCAATGAAGACTCTATCTCAGTTCAAATAAAAGCTCAAGGAAATTATATTCTCTTACTACCACAAAACTATGCAAAGTAAAACCAGAGAAGCAAACAGGGTTAGCCCTGTCATATCGCTAAGTTAGGCTATTGTTTAAGATTCACAATTACAAATGCCCCAAAATATATTTTAGGCAGTTTTGTAGTTTTAAAATAGAATTAAAACTCGATTTCATCCCGGTTTTGGGTACTTATTTTCCTATTTTGTACTATATATGTTTTATGAGTATGTTGAGTGCTATTACTAGAAAACATTCGTTTTTGGAGCAAAAACCAAAAAAAAAAATCTCGTGAGCATCATCTAGAGCAGCGGGCGTTCGTTCAAGAAGCAGTTCACTTGCTTTATAAGTACGTTGTTGCCTCATTTCACTATGTGTCAATTCAAGTCGAAAGACATTAACACTTAAGTATCAATTTCTTCTATTATTCAGGAAATTTATTCTTTTTGTTTTTCACCTCATGACATTTGTGGGGGATTCTTGGGTTTATGTCTCTTTGAAATGCCTTGAAGTAATTTTGTCTCTTTTGATAAATTGAGAATATTTTTGTGGGAAAAAATAAGCAATTTTAATCTCAAATAAATCAGATTTTGAATTCATTTTAAATATTTAAATTTAGATTTTAATGAAAACTTTTTGTTTTCTAAATTTATTTGAGTTTTAATGGAGACTTTTCGTTTTTGCCTTCAAACATTATGATCATACATTTGGTATTCTATGGAGGTTCTATAAATACCAGAGCTTGATCATATGTGAATTAGAAACAAAATTATACAAAACTTGCTTCTCTCTCTCTCTCTCTCTCTCTCTCTCTCTCTCTCTCTCTCTCTCTCTCTCTCTCTCTCTCTCTCTCTCTCTCTCTCTCTCTCTCTCTCTCTCTCTCTCTCTCTCTCTCTCTCTCTCTATATATATATATATATATATATATATATATATATATATATATATATATATATATATATATATATCTGGATTCTGATCTTGCAATCTTGAGTCTCTGTTGTGCGAGTGGACGCGCTAGCAGAGGGATAACCATGTTAACCTCGGAGGCATCCGGCACACGATCGCCACCACGGTCTAACCGAAAATTGGTTTCAAGTTAGTGGCTCCTATACCACGTCACGGTTCCTACCTTCTAACACTCGAGTTTCTAGACTATGCTCATCTTCCAAATATCAACAACAAAAGGAATTGAATTAAGGTGTTGCGTGCCACGTCATTCCGAGTATCCTGTTCTTACAATTTGAAAGCAATTCTAAATATCCTGTTTAGATGGCTTTTGCTTCTGCTTCCACGAACATACATGCTTATGCTATTTCCAAGCTGGAACCACTTGACGGTATCAATTACCGTCGTTGATCCCAAAAACTCCTCATGTTTTTTGAACAGTTAGACATGGACCATGTGTTGTTCAATGATCCCACTGTTCCCTTCACTGTTAATGATCCCCTTGCTCCCGATCAAACTCCCCCCTTAGATGTCATCCTGAGAAAAAATCAGGATGACCTTAAGAAATTCGAGAAGGACAACAAAACTGCTCGGTATCATATTTTAAGTCAAATGACCAATACTCTATTTGACTTATTTATGGTACACAAGTCTACTAAGCTAATGTGGGAAGCCTTAGAGAAGAAATATGGTGCTGACGATGCTGGCAAAAAGAAATATGTCGTTGGCAGATGGCTTGCTTTTAAGATGGTTGATAGCAAGCCTATAATGGACCAAGTTCACAAGTATGAGAATCTCTCAGCGGATGTTGTCAATGAAGGGATGAAGATGTGTGAATTATTCCTCACAAGTATGCTACTGGAAAAGTTTCCACCTTCATTGAATGACTACCGGAACCACCTCAAACACAAGAAAAAAGATCTCTTGCTACATGAGCTAGTTAGCCACATGCGAACTGAGGAGGCAAATCGCCTAAAAGACCAAATGGCTTCCCTGTCCATTAACTCTGTCAAGGCCAATATTGTGGAGTCTGGCGGTCCTTCAAACTACAACTATAAGGGCAAAGGCAAGGGAAAGATCGGAGTTCAACAGAATAAGGCCAAATTCAAAAAGCAATCTGGGAAGACACTTGTAAAACCCGTTGTTGTTGTTGTTGCCGATGCTTCAAATCCAACACCTGCTAGAGTGGTGGAGTGTTGAGTCTGTGGCAAGAAAGGGCACAAGGCATACCAATGCACTAAATGCAAAATGCGACCTTCAGATCAAGCCAACATCATTGAGAGAGAAGACATTATTGTTGTTGTGATAGTCGAGGCCAACATGGTCGCTAACTCTGCTGATTGGGTGATGGACTTAGGAGCAACCAGGCACATGTGCATGAACAAGGAGATGATCTCTAATTTCGTGGAGGTTGCATCTGGTGTAGTCGTCTACATGGGAAATGACTATACTGCTGCAATCACTAGATCGAGAAGTACTCCATCTGGCTTCTGGGAAGAAGCTTGAACTCAACAAAACTCTTTGTGTTCCTTCTCTGTGTCGCAACCTGGTTTTGGGTACTCTTCTTAACAAAACTGGTCTGAAGACTATTATTGAAGCTGATACCATAATGTTTAGTTTCAAGAAAGAATTTGTTGGTAAAGGGTATTATTCTAATGAGTTTTTTGTAATCAATGTTGATTCAGTCATCAATAAGAATACATCTACTTCTGCTTACTTCACTGAATCAATAGATTTGTGTCATGCAAGATTAGGTCATGTCAATGAAAACTCTATTAAGAAGCTAAGAAGTATGTTTATAATACCTAAATTGGGTAACTCGGATTTATCCAAATGCCAAGTTTGTGTCGAAGCAAAGTTTACAAAGAATCCTTGTAAACCAGTGACTCAGAGACACTCAAACCTCCTAAACTTAATTCACACTAATTTGGCTATTTTTAAGAACACTAGGAGTAAAGGCAGTTAACATTATTACGTGACATTCATCGATGACTGTTGTCGGTTTACCCGAGTGTATCAGCTTCGAACAAAAGACGAGGCTGAAGAAATGTTCATCAAATTCAAGAATGAGGTGGAAAACTAATTTGATCGAAAGATCAAGAGAGTTAGATCCAATAGAGGTGGAGAGTATGAGTCAAACTTTCTAATCGACTACTGCGAGAAAAACAGGATTATTCACGAGTTAAGCGCACTATACTTGCCTCAACAGAATGGAGTAGTTGAACGTAAAAATCAAACTTTGAAGAACATGATGAACGCAATACTTCTAAGTTCAGGCCTTCCTGATGAAATGTGGGGGGAAGCAATTCTCTCTGCTTGTCATATTCTTAACCAGGTTCCACACTAGAAACTTGACAAGACCCCCTACGAGATATGGAAGAGTTATGCCCCAAACTTGAGTTTCCTTAAAGTATGAGGTTGTTTAGCTCAAGTGTGTCTATCTACTCCGAAGAGAATCAACATTGATCCCAAGACCTATGATTGTGTCTTTATCGGTTATGCTCAAAATAGTGCTGCATATAGATTCATGTCTTTACATGATCATTCTATATCTGAGGCAAGGGATGCTGAGTTTTTTTAGCATGTATTTTCACTAAAGATTGATGAATTCGTTTCTCCGTCATCGACTCTACCTATGGATGTTCCTGTTGCAATTGGAGAACACAACTTGCATGCCATTTCCTCCTCTCCATCAGTTCAAGGTGGTGAACTAAAAAGGAGCAAGAGACCTAGGATTGAGAAGACCTTTGGAGATGACTTCTTCACTTCATTCCTAGCTGAAATCGTGGATGTTGATTTCGTTAGTGAAGAGCTAGTCTCCGCTTTTCTGATAGAAGATGATCTAAAAACCTATGTAGAAGCAATGCGATCAGTTGATACTGGGTTTTGGAAAGAAGCTGTTAACAACGAGCTAGAATCTATTGTGTCAAACCAGACATGAGAATTAATCCACTTACCTAAGGGGTGCAACCCATTAATAGTAAGTGAATATTCAAGAGGAAACTGAGGCCGGACGGCACAATAGAAAGGTTCAAGGTAAGACTAGTGGTTAGAGGATTCACTCAGAAGAAAGACATCGACTACTTCGACACATATTCCCCTGTGACCAAGATAGCTACAATTTGGTCACTAATCGCCTTAACTGCCATTCATGAACTGGTAATACATCAGATGGATGTAAAAACCGCTTTCTTGAATGGAGATCTTGATGAGGAGAGCTATATGTCTCAACCCGAGGGGTTTGTGATAAGAGGTCAAGAGGAAAAAGTGTGTAGACTGAAGAAGTCTCTCTATGGACTAAAGCAAGCACCCAAGCAATGGTATGAGAAGTTCCACAACACTTTGGTTAGTATTGGCTATTTTGTCAACAACTCTGATTCCTGCGTTTACACTAAGAGGATAGGATCAGATTGTGTGATCATATGCTTTTACGTTGATGATATGTTGATTCTTGGTAGTAATATTGTTGTTATAAACAAAACCAAGGAATTTCTTTCATCCAACTTTGAGATGAAGGACTTAGGAAAGGTAGATGTCATTTTAGGAGTTAAAGTTGTGAGGAACTCTGATGGTATCTCCTTAAGTCAATCTCATTACGTTGAAAAGGTATTGAAGAAATTCAACTCTTTTGATGTGGTACCTGCTAGAACTCCTTATGATCCAAGCGTAAAGCTGACAAAGAACTCGGGTGACAATGTGTCATAAGTTGAATATGCTAAGATTATAGGAAGTGTGATGTTCGTCATGAACTGTACACGACCAGACATTGCCTATGCTTTGAGCATGTTGGGTCGTTACACACACAACCCTAGTAAAGAGTATTGGGAAGCTCTTCGACGTTTGCTAAAGTACTTGAAAGGAACCATAGATTGGTCACTGCATTAAAACAAGTTTCTTGCTGTTTTAGAAGGATTTTGTGATGCTAATTGGGTATCAAGTACGGATGAATTACTCTCTATCAGTGGTATGTCTTTACTTTGGGTGGAAGCGCTATCTCATGGAAATGTTCCAAATAGAAATGCCTAGCTCGTTCTACAATGGAATCTGAACTCATTGCCCTCGAGTTGGCAGGGAAAGAGGCAGATTGGCTGATGAACTTATTGATAGAAGTGCCAATCTGGGGACGACATGCAATGCATGTAGCTTTGCGCTGCGATTCCCAGGCAACCATATGCGTAGCCAACAATGATGTCTACAATGGGAAGAAAAGACACGTTTAGGCACGATGTGGTTAGGCAACTCCTAAAAGACGGAGTGATCTCTCTGGATTATGTGAGATCCGAAAGAAACCTTGCTGATCCTTTTACAAAGGGGTTACCAAGGAAACTGGTGCTTGATACGTCAAGGGGAATGGGGCTTAAACCCTAACGTTGTGCACCAGTTTACTACGACACGTAGAGATTTCATAACCAGTTTTGATGGTGCTATAGAGACGCACTTGATGAATCTCTACTCACAAATGCATAACCAATTTTGGTGGTGCTATTGAAACGCATTTGATGGATTTCGAGATTGATAAATCCATAACCATTTTGGTAGTGCTTTTGAAACGTACTTGATGGATTTAGTCTACTGCTGACGGGTTGGACTTAATGTCCTTAATAGCTCAAATGTCGGTGTTATTGGGACACACTCGACGAGCTACCTATGCGGGTGTGAATTTGCAAGATTTAAAGAAAAGATATGTGTTGTGAGGGTCTCACCGGAAAATAAAGCAAGTTCAAGAAGCAATTCACTTGCTTTATAAATACGTTATTGCCTCATTTCACTATGTGTCCATTCAAGTCGCGAGACATTGACACTTCAGTATCAATTTCTTCCATTATCCAGTAAATCTTTTCTTTTTGTTTTTCACTTCATGGCATTTGTGGGGGATTGTTATGTTTATGTCTCTTTGAAATGTCTTGAAATAATTTTGTCTCTTTTGATAAATTGAGAATATTTTGTGGGAAAAAAATAAGCAATTATAATCTCAGATAAATTAGATTTTAAATATTTAAATTTAGATTTTAATGAAAAATTTTCGTAGACTTTAAATTTATTTTACTTTTAATGTAGACTTTTCGTTTTTGTCTTCTAACATTATGATCATACCTTTGGTATTCTATAGAAGTCCTATAAATACCAGAGCTTGATCATATGTGAATTAGAAACAAAAATATACGAAACTCGCTTCTCTCTCTCTCTTTAACTCTTTCCTGGATTCTGGTTCTGCAATCTTGAGTCTCTATTGTGTGAGTGGGCGCGCTAGCAGAGGGATAATCGTGTTAACCTCGGAGGCATCCGGTACACGATCGCCACCAAGGTCTAACCGGATATTACTTTCAAGTCAGTGGCTCACATACCACGTCACGGTTCCTACCTTCCAACACTCGAGTTTCTAGGTTGTGCTCATCTTCCAGATATCAACAACAAAAGGACTTGAATTAAGGTGTTGCATGTCACGTCATTCCGAGTATCCTAGTTTTATACCTGGTATCTGGAGCCTTGAGGCCCAACTTTTGCGAGGTCAAGGACATGTGCATGGTGACGGGGTGACCACCCCGCCACTTAAACATGTCACTTGTGTATTTCTAGGATGAATTATGCTTAAAATTTGAAATTACCCCTAATTTTGTGTCTTGGTATAAATACGTTATTACTAGATTTGATTAAAAAGTTGAGATAATGACAGATGACTATATTTAACAATGTCACTTTTGAAAATCAAGTATTCCAACTTCAAAAATTTCATTTCGAGTACCCGAAGATTAAATAAGCGAAATTTAACCCAACGTCTGTTAAATCTAACTAAATTGATTTGTTAAAAAGTCTAGAATGCCCTAAATTGTTCTAATTTAAAATCAGACTGTCTAATCAACTCACACCGGTCTAACCGATTCAAATTAATTATTGATTTGCTTTTAATTATATTTATTTTATTTTATAATAAACTAAAAATATATATACAATTAAATAATGATTCACTCTTCGTCTTTTTTGTCCCTTTCCTCGTCGACTCCACCACCGGCCACCGCCTCACCTTGTCTCAGTTCCTCCACCAGACCCGCGCTCTCCATCTCCGTAGCACCTACTCCTTTTCCTCCAGCGACTTCGCTTTTTTCCTCTGCCTCTACTCGCCCCGCGTCCCCGTCCTTTACTTCTCTCTCCTCTCCATTGGCGTCATCGTGTTCCCGGCGGACCCGCTGAGGTCAGACGGCCCACAAGCACCCGGAGGCCCTGATTCGGCTCGAAATGGTGATCCTTTACTCAGTTGAGTTTGATTCGGTGTTGAATCAGAGATCTGGTTATGATGGGAGCGATAATGGTTTGATTAAGCAACTCGGCGTCGTGCGATTTCGCTCTGGGAACAAGCTACTAAGCGTCGGAGGCTCCAATCTGAGATCGCCCAAGTAGTCCTGTAGCGAGATCTGGTCGCCATCTTGACAACAACCCAACCTACCGTCCCCTCAGCCGGTTCCCGCCACCATCTTCGTCGCCGTCCAGCCAACCGTCTTCATTCTCGTCCGTCCCTATCTTCCCAAAACTTCAATTTTCAATGGCGTTCTTCAACAAATATGACCTAATTACTCGATGACAATTTTGAGTTTTCTGGGTTTTTTAGGTTTCAAGGGTTTGGTGGAAATTCTCTATTCCTCAACAGATCTGGCAAAAGTGCAATGGTCGGAGGAAATCTTCAATGGTGTTCTTCGGGAAGAAATCGTCCTCGAGAATCCGCAGAGAGATGATTGCCATTTTAGTATATTTCTGGAAATAGTCAATTTTTCTTACTCAAAAATTGAGGGTTTTATATATTTGTTCGGTGTTCTTAAATAATTGATACATTTGTATTTGTAAATATATAATAGTAAAATTATTAAAATATTTATATCATAAATCATAAATATTAACTTTTATATAGCATAATAAATATTTTGATTCACCTCAAAAAAATTATACTTTGATTATATATGTGCATTAATTAATTTAATATAAATAAAACAAATAGAGAATACAAATAAGATTAATCTCTTACTAGTCCCTGGGGCTCTGACCGACCTTATTATATTTTATAGGTAATAAATGTGTCTTTTCTAATATATACTTTTCTAATAAATTATTTCCAACGGTACATAAAAAAAAAAGAGGATAGTGAGTTCATGCATAAAAACATTGTATATCGAGACTTTATGAAAAATGAAATAAAATATGGAGAGTATTTTCACATATATACTAAATGGTGAAGCTTAGCATTTTAGAAAGGTATGAAAGTCAATAACATTTCTTATGAAGACTCCAAAATCATCCAAAATCTTTAAATGTGTGAAAATCAATCATTTTTGAAGGGAGGTGAAATGAAATTTTTTCGCCAAGAGTTTGAAATTTTGAAAGTCAAATATGGGCATTTTAGTCTTTTTTGTAACGAAAATGGTCAAGATGAGAAAAAAATACTTACTGATGTTTTATGAGACTTTTTGAAGTTAATTATATGTAACTGATATTACTTTTTAGATTAACCCTATTTCAAAATTTTAAATTATGCTACTATTACCCTCTTTCTCATTCTTCCCTCAAAATTTTATCGTACGCTGTTAGCCGACATTCTGATAATAGCGATCTCACGCTAACAGTCCGCTTAAGTTTTGAGGGATCAATCACAACAGTTACAACAAAAATAAAATCGAATCAATTGATTTTACATGAAAAAACACACTCTTAAGTAAATCGTAAATTAAAAATTCTAAACAAATTTTTCACTTGTTGCTGCAAATTGAATCCATATTTGCCACACCCACCTCTCACATAGATGTGGGGGTATTTTATAGATAGATTATATATTGAAATCGGACTGAGGTTGGATAAAGTCTCTAAACCAGCTTTAAATTAATTCCAGTTTCACCATACCCACCTACATTCGCCGACCTCATACCACAGCACAATTCCCGACAATAACTTCTATCGCGGAGGCGGTATAGGCAAAATCAAGCGCCACAACATTGATGCTTTAGACCCTAACCCTCCGATCCCAAACCCCCATTTTCTTATCTCGTCCACGAAGTTTTGCTCATGAGTAGAGGTGTAACCGAGCCGAATCGAGCCTCTATTTGGTTGGGTTGGGCTGGTCTTTCGAACAAAGTGTTCGATTCGAGCTCAGCTCAGGCTCAAACGAACTTCTACAACTAAAATCAAGTTCGACTCGAAATAAAATAGACAAATTTGAGCTCGTCTCGAACTTGAGATTGGCACGAATTGATTCGGATAGTCTATTTCCATCATAAATTTTAGGGATAATGTTACTTGACTACCCCTAAAGTTGACGTTTTTTCACCTTGGTATCCTAAATTTTTTTTTGGCATTGTGGGTACCCTAAATTTGCAAAATTGTCACTGTTAGTATCCAAAGTCATTTCCGTCCATTTTTTTTAAAATCTTTTAATTACTGATGTTAAAAGACCAAAATGCCCCTGTAAGTGTTTTAATTTTCAAACCACGCCCTCTTCTATTCTCCCCTTCTCTCTCACACACCCTCTCCCTCTCTCCTCTATGTATTTTCGTGAAGCCATATGTGTTTTTCTTTAAGTGAATGAGATAAAAAATTGATTATATTTACTTGAATGTCTTTGCTGGAAAGTCACTGATAAAAACCACACAAACCAAAAACTCATATCTGGACTGCAGACCTCCGATCTGCCGCGACGACCTCCGAGGTGGAGCTGGGTGGAGGTAGAGCTTGGCGGAGAGGTGAACTTGGGCGGAGGTGGAGCCTCCGATTCGACCCTTCCTCCACTAGACTGTCCTCTGATCACCTCCTCCTTCGCCGGACCCTCATCTTTCAAATTCACTCCAAAAATATGTTTCCTGCAAACCCAACTCTTCAAACCACTGCAAGAACCAAAACACCCAGATTTGACAACTTTACTCTTTAAGAATTGCGTAAAATCAAATCACTTAAAAATAAGCTCATCTAAACTCACAGGAACAAAAATTACCATAAGCTAAACAAGACAAAAATCTCAAAATCTAATTAATCAAATGATTTTTAGCATGCTCTTGTTCCTACTCATTTACTCATACTGCATAGAGATTAAGTAAAGCAAAGCATCACAATGCACATCAAGTTGAAAACAAATGGCACATCAAGGAGAAGAAGAAATTGCAGGTGAGATATGGAGGAAGAAGAGAGAGAGCCCAAAAGAGCACATTTTGAAAATTTAAGACATACGGGGGCATATTAGTCTTTTCACCTCAAAATTTAACAGATTTTTGAAAAAATGGACGGAAATGGCTTTGGGTACTAACGGTGACAATTTTGCAAATTTAGGGTACCCACAATGCCAAGAGATTTTTTAGGGTACTCAGGTGAAAAAACGTCAACTTTGTGGGTAGTTAAGTGACATTATCCCTAAATTTTGTTTAAATATATTATTATAATATTAATAATTGATTAAATATTAAATGACCCGACTCGTGGTCCTATCGAGTCTTAAAAGATTAGGCTCGAACTCAGCTCGTTTATTAAACGAGATCAATCTTGAGATCGAATTCAGCTCAACCTTGTAGTCCCGATGAAAATGTATTTGGTTCAGAAACTGAGTGTGAACTCGAGATTGAACAAAATAATTGTTTTGTTGTGGCATCAAAATATAAGATGAAAAAATAATTATAGGTTAGGTTTTGAATTTTGAGATTTTCTGGGTGCTGAATAATTCACTAAAACTTAATAGCATAGAAATAGATAGGAAGGAGAAAGAGAGCCGCCATTACAAGTGAGAGTAGAGAGGGGAAGGAAAGAGAGAGGGTGAAGAAAGAGGTAGGGGTGTTCATGTAGGGTTTTGGAGCTATCAAGATGATTAAAATAGCGGAAGCAACAACAATATAAACTCCAAAATCTGTCCAAAAACATAAACCATTAAATCTCAAGGCAAAAACTACCCCTGGCTTGTGTACTCATTGGTCCACATACGTCAGAATGTATTAGACCCAATAGATCACCTGCCCTTTCACCTGTTCCGGTGAAGGGTGCTTTAGTCATCTTGCTCATTAAACAAGCTTCGCACCTTTCAATTGTTTGGAATTCGAATTGACTTAAGAGTCCGCGCTTGTGAAGCGCTGAGATGCGTTTCTCGTTTATGTGACCTAGACGATAATGCCATATAAGAGTTTGGTCTAAATCATCAGTTTTAAACCTCTTAGCATTAACATTATAGAGCAAGTTTGAATTCAAGTTTTACATATTCAATATGTATAAACCTCCAACCGTGTGAGCATTTCCATACATATGTTATTGCGCATAATATTAAAAAACTCATTTTTAATATCAAAATAGTAGTCTTCTTTTTCAAGAAGAGATATAGATACAATATTCATGCTGAAAGCAGGTACGCAAAACACATTAAGGAATTCTAATACAAGCCCACTGGCCAAAACAAGATCAACTGAACCTACAATAGTTGCGGCAACACACACGTTGTTCCCAACTCTTAGGTCCACCTCGTTTTCGCCCACATCTCTTCTACTGCGCAGTACCTGCACATCCGCACAGACATGAGACTCAGTTCCAGTGTCCAGTACCCAAGTATTTTTAGTAGAAAGATTTAGCTCTAAGGGAATACCTGACGAAGTAGCGGCCCCACCGCTCTTCTTCTGATCTTCCTTCATCTGCTGATAGTCCTTTTTCCAATGACCAGGCTTTTGGCAATAGAAACAAACCGACTCCTTTACCTTCCCCTTGCCTTTAATGGGCTTGGAAGGTTTAGGAACAAATGGTCGTATGTTCTTTCCTGCCAGGTGCATTGGGCCTTTACTCCTCTCACCACCAGCTTTGAAGTCGGATCCCTTCTTCACCATAAGAACACCTTTGGGCGCATTGCCCCTTATGCTCTTCTCGGCAGTCACGAGCATGCTGTGCAACTCCGATGCGGTTTTTTCCATGTCATGCATGTGATAGTTCATGACGAAACCACCATATGCATGAGGAAGGGATTACATAATTAAATCTACAGCCATCTCCTTTTCCATAGTCAACCAAGACTAGTTATGTGATCGAGATGTCCCTTCATTCATAGGACGTGTGGACCTACGGAGCTGCCTGCTGACATTTTGCAAGCTATGAGTTCTCGGAGAATAGTGTATTTTTCAATACGTACTTTCTCCTTGAACATATCCTTGATCTGTACAAACATAGCAAAAGGATCATGGGATAGCTCCATAAACTGTTTCTGGAGGTCCGCCTCCATACAGCCCAGCATGACACACGCAACGTTGATAGAGTCGCAAAGGTGTTTCTGGTACGCATCCTTAACGACCCTCGTTGCGTTGGCAGCTGGCTCCACCGGGATAGCTTTGTCTAGGACGCACTCCCTGCGTTCCAACTTTAACACAAGTCGTAAATTTCTGTCCCAATCCAGATAATTTGTTCCATTGAGCTTACACTTATCAAGTATAGCCCTCAATGACAAATTAGACGAGTTTGTTGAATTACTAGCCATTTTCTACACGAAGAAAGTAAATTTAATCAGAAAAGTTGAATAAATTTACGAAAATCCGAATTAAACATCAATCATTTGATTCTAAGGATTAGAATCTTTAAACCAAGATCCCTGATTTGTCAATTGGAGTACGCTAAGGCGCACCGCTACAATTGACCCATTTGGGTAGGACGTTCATCCAATTACAACATGTGTAATTCTTTGTCAGGGTATGTGCAAAAGCACACGACTTACCCTTCTGATGCCCCAGCGTGACCTCAGGGCGAGAATCATGGTCGAGTCAACCAACCTTTACATATGCTTCAGTTTTGTGCATATGCACCGCTAAGGCGCACGGCATCCCACAAGGTTGACCATTCTACATAGAACCCATTCTATCGGTGCTCCGCTAAGGCGCACGACACCGAGAGAATGTCCCCATATGGGTGTGAATTTGGGTGGCATCTCACATGACTTAAATTAAGGTGTGATTGGTTGTGTTTAATAATGCAAAAGTATTTTGGTACAATTACGAACCCGTCATCAACAACCCGTGTTGGGACGTTTCTAATTGTATCACATACTATCTTCTTTTGAAGCCGTCATTTGCAACCCGTGCAAACACATTTCAAATTGAACTCATCCATCATAACCCGTGCGATGATGGTTCACAACGCTTTAAACATGCAAATAAATAAAACCGATTTTTAATCTTTGCATGTGAGGTGATGGCTTATAATCTCATAAGCTAAGCATGCTAGCATATAAATTATCATCTAATAATTCAAGCAAGCATTTTAAAGCGTTTAAATATGCATCAATAGCCCATCCTATCCCTAAGAGTCTACGAGGCATAACATCTTCTCGTCTTCCACATTCGGGCTCCCACTAGCTCTTGGACTTCCTCCAAGACCGTCATCATTCTCGATTTTCCATCATTCTCGACTTTGAGTAGAATTTCTAATTAATACTCGGTTCTCAGACCGGATAAAAAAATAATTACACTTTTAATGGCTCGAATAAGAGAATAATTACACGCTAACATTAACGGTGTGCAAACCATGAAAGCGATAAAATTCTAATGGGCTACTAATGCATCATAAATTTCATCACATCATCCAACATGTTATCACACAAACATGTCATCAAATAATATGCAATATTCCGGTTTTAACTTTGCCAAGTTGCTTGGTCGAGTTTATCGAAATTAGAACTTTTCGGAAAAAAAACGGTTTATCAAAACCAATCAAATTTGAAAGTTTTCGAAATATTGGATCGCGGGTTCGTGCCACGGATCAAAAACACCGTGCACAAACCATTTTGGGCCCAAGCCATATGGGCCGAGCCCAACCCCACGGCCCGGTTTGGGCTTTGGAAAACCCAAACCGGGCTTGCCTCCACTCTCGGCCTCGGTCAAGGGCGGGGACGGCCCCGGTCACCTCCGGCCAATGCCAGCCTCCGGTGACCTCCGTCCGGTATCTCCAATTCGGCTCCCCGAGAGTCCCGTCTCGGACCCGAAAAGTCCAATAAAATTTCGAAAATTTCCAAATTCAATATATTTTTCAAAATTAACATATTTTATGCAATTAAAGCATAAAAGCATTAAAGTCATGTTATCAACAAATATAGCATGTAAATCATCATAAAACCGAAATAAGTTCAACAAAATAAAGATCAAGAGAGTTAACCACGCTCTGATACTACTGTAGGGTTTTGGAGCTATCAAGATGATCAAAATAGCGAAAGCAACAACAATATAAACTCCAAAATCTGTCCAAGAACATAAACAATTAATTATCAAGGTAAAAACTAGTTCACAAGAGTTTACCTTTTGGTTTTGTTGAATCAAGAAAGAAGAACAAGATGATCTCCTTCTCTAGAGCAAGTCCATACCGATAGGATGATCCTATTGATCCAACACACTTAGCCTACTAGAACTAGAGTGTGAAGAACAAGAGAGCAAAGGAAGGGAGAGGGGGGGGGGGGGGGGGGGAGGTTTCGGCCGGCTAGAGGAGAGAGGAAGAAGGAGAGCCACTTTGTGTTGTGTGATATTTTGTGTACTTAATCATATATTATAAGTTGATTGATAAAGTAACAAATGATGAAGGCATGGGTTAAAAGGCATGTCACCACCTAATCCCACAATTTACTCTTCATCATAATCAACAACACCAACTAAGCATGGTGTGTGGTCCCCACACTTGGCCCCACCAAGTGGGCCGGCCAAGCCATGCCTAAATTGGGCCTTTAATGGGTCGGCCTAGTGGCCTCATGGGCCGAGCCCAATGGGCTCGCCCATGCGGTCGCATGCCGTGTCCAAAAATTATCCGACCCTTGTCGTCACTTATCAAACAAAGTCCGACGCGATATCGACGACAAACTCAGTTTTCTCGATTCGCTAATCATTCTCACAAAACCGAATCCATGGCCTAAAACCCTCAGTTTTGGTCATATCTTGCTCCTCAAGAAACGCCAACCTTTCCTTGTCTCAAGTTACCCATATTGTATGTGTGTGACCCTCTAGTCTCATGCCACCGTTGGTAGATCGGCGTAAGAGATCTCTCTTGCCCGATCCATCATAAGTGGCCTCTAGTAAGACATTATGATTACCCAAGGTGCATGATGATCGATGATTCGATTTAACCTTGTGCGTACAAGTCACTATCATATTATCTCTAGACATCCTAATTGATCACAAGGCATAGAGTCGTCATCCTTGTTTAATCAATCATTGTTACTTGATATGCAAGACGACTGAGAATTGATAACTCGTATCACTGGCATGGCCATGCACTTCCTCTCAGTCACTCTCGATCAAGTGGCCTAAACGGATATCTTTCCCATACCGTAGTACGAGGGATAAATCCCTTAGCCGTCTTTCGTGTCACTCATGCAATCCGTTCCGCCACCCAATCATGCCCGTTATTGCAATCCAGTTACGGAAAGCGTTAGGCGCAAGTCAAAGCCGTACGTCGACCGCATAGCGATCACAAAGACTCCTTGGTCTAAGGATATTGTGACAAGCTATCGCATTTGAATATGTTCATGGCTTAATTTATGAAACACTATTCAAAGCGGGTCGTCTGATACCAATCACCTCATGATATCTATGATATGATTCCGGGATCCCACATCCCTATGATAAGCAGAACTACATCATTGAGAACCATCCTCATACTGGTCGCTTCAATTGAAGCGTATTTTGACCAGGGACTTGTAAGTGTGATCCGTACAGATTTATGGTTCTACTACTTTAGTGGTCATAAATAAGATCGTGCTCAACATATTACTTCAACACATAAGTAATACAAAGTCGTTTCATTTATTACAAACGATGATTAGACATTTATAGACAACTAGCAATTGGACTAGGGCATAAAAATGCTATCAATTTCCCACTTGCCCATAGTTCCAATCTATTATTGTTATAGCAATATAATGTGCAATTGTGCATAGTAACTTCACAACGATGGTTCCTGAATTTAGGATTGCAATAAAATACAACAAATAACTTCAAGCTACTCGGTAAAATTTATTGACAGAAACACTCTATTACATAATTCATAATAACTTATGTAGACGAAGACAATCAACCGGGCAACAAAAACACATGAATCATGAACGAGTGCGGCGGTGATGCCAAGGAACAGAGTGGTTTTGTCTCCGATTTTGTGGCTCTAAGAGAGAAAAGGGCAGTGGTAACTGGTAAGATTGAGCTGACATACCTTAAACTTGACCGAATCGATTGACGGCGTGAGAACGAATCGAGGAGAATAATTGAATCAACACCAAATCGAGAAAATCGATGCTAAATCATAGTGAATTGAAGGGGATCAACGCCGAATCATAGTAAATTGAAGAGAATTGACGCCGAATCGTAGGGAATCGAAGAGAATCAGACCAATTTGACTAGGGTTTTTCTCGATTCTCACTCTCTATGTGTTGTGTTATGTCGCTAAGAAGAAATGCTACTTCTTTCCCAGGCAATCCAAATCGAAGAGAACTTAGCAAGTAGTCGAGTCAATTCGAAAGGGTTTGACTTTGCAGAACGGTGGGTGAGGGTCAGGCTAAATTGTAAAAGGGAGAGGCTGAATGGGTGAGTGTGCGGCTAAATGAAAGAAAAGGAAAGAACGTTTAAGGTTTGAACTTGGAAGGATACAAAACGGTGCATATTGAGAAAGAGTGGTTGATGTAGAATTAAACGGTGAGTTTTGAGAGGATATTAAACTATGGTCGGTCGGTTTGATTTTAGTTAATTGAACCGAAACCGAACCGACCATCATTTACTTATCCCTAAAACTTAACCAATGAAAACCTAACCAATTGGTTAACCGAACCTACCAGATCGGTTCTGTTCAGTTCGGTCAGTTTTGGTCGGTTCAGTTTTTCTTGAAAACCCCTAGAAAGAGGGATTAAAATAACATATTTCAAAATTTTAAAATAAATTCAGAGGTATTTTATTATTTTTAACATCAATCTTTAACAGGTTTTAGTGGAAGTTGACGAAGAGGAGCTAGTAAGAAAATTGCAATTTTCAAGAGCTGCATTGAAATTTTCTAAAAAAACTAATTATCCGAGAAAAGTCAAATTTTAAGTGTACTCATTAAGAACTTCCCTTATAAATAGAAGGGAAAAATTTACTTACTTCCCTTATACTTTACACGATTTTCACTTAATTCTCCTATAAAATAAAGTTTTTCTATGGAGTCTCCGTAGTTTACAAATTTTTCACTCAGGTATGACGGTGTTAGTTTCCGGTCATGTGACCATCACGTGGGTACTAAATTTTGTGGAAATGGAAAAATTGCATCTGTCTTCTTCACCTCACCTTCCTCATCCAGAGCCTCCTCTTACCCATCCTCTCAATCATCGGCGAGCCGATGGGTGTCTCCGGCGTCGCTTTTCGGAAAATCCACTTCCTCAATACCACGAAGCCGACCCTGTCTATGACTTCACGCGCCATCGTCTTCTCCGACGAGAAGGGTCGGGCTAGTCTGGGTCTCGAGTTTCTCGGGTCATCAAAATCAGTCACCTGGGCGAGGAGGTGGAGCGCCACGGAGAGAAGGGTGTCAAAGCTGGCCTCGGCGGAGAAGGAGGAGGAAGTGGGGGACGGGGTTGTAGGAAGCGCCGCTGAGGACGTCAACGACGAAGTTGAAGAAGTGGATTGTGACAATTAACGGTTCATCTGGGTTAAAATCTCATAGACTTTTACGCTTGATTATTGAATAAACACATGAACTTATTCTAAAAGATATGAACCAAACTCTTAGTTAATTATTTAGTTTATGTGAATCTCAAGACCTCACTTCTTGGCTTAGCTTGGTTTGGGCATGAAAATTAGTGAGTACTAATCAAAATTTTAAATTTTGTATTTTAAAATGAAATGAGTTTGGGTTGTTTTGGATTGAGAATTAATCAATCTATTAAATTTATTAATCAAAACTAAAAGTAAAAATATCCTACCAGAAATGAGGGTGGCAAATTTTTGGAAATTTAATGTTTAGGCGAGAGTATTTTGAATTTTTGACCAGAAACTAACACCGTCAAACTTAAGTGAAACATTTGTAAATTACGGGACTTCACATAACAACTTTATTTTGTAGGGGAGTTAAGTGAAAATCGTGTAAAATACGAGAGAGGTAAAAAAAAATTTTCATAAATAAAATAGTAAACGACAATGAATGAAACGCAATTCTTTGGATACTATCATGGAGGCATAAACCGAAGTATACGCACAAAATCTTCAAGGCTAAATTGGCGATAAACAGTATCTCAACGACTATTGAAAATGTCAACAGAAAACCACCAACTAATAAGAAGCAGACGATAAAATTACAAAGTGTCCATCCAATCAGAGAAGTCCACGTTACCGAGAACACTCTGAATCCCATGTTTCTGAACGTTTTGGATCATTTCTCACTCTCCTCTCTTCCTTTCTCAGCTTCGATTTTGGATTAAACTTTCCAGAACCTCAAACCCTCCGAGTCTCAGTTGAGCTGCTGTGATCGAATCTGAATCTGAGCTACAACATTTCTAGGGTTTTCTCCCATGAAGGTTCTCTCTCTTCCTCTTCTTCAATTCTATTGCGTTCTTATACCCTTGCACAATTTTTGGTTGCAACTTCAAGTTTAATCTAATTTATGTGCTTTTAGATCTTCATTTCTGTTTGTTTTTTTACAAATTAAATTATGGGAATTGGAGATTTTTATCTGTAATTCCTCTATTTATGCTGGGTTTTGAAGAAAACTTTTAAAATAGTAAATTTTACACTAATTGTGAAGTTATGTAAGCGTAGTTTCTACTACTTTGGTTAAGTTGATCGGGAACCAAGCTGAAAGGTTTGTATATTCCTCTATTTTCTTGTTGACCAAACAGAAAAAGTGTTGTTCTTGTTCATCAGAAGCACCTGGGAGTGTTGTTCTTGTTTATTATAAGAAATTTAGATATTTTATAATTTTTTTAAAGTAGAAATGAAGCGTAACTGGAAATTATGTCTGCTGGCTGTTTGGGTTTTTTTGATCAACACTCAAGCTAATGTATGCATCAAAAATTTTGTACTCAAGACATTGCTTATATAGAAGCAAGCGCTTTCCCGCTTGAACCAACTTATGTTGGTTACAGAGGAGTAAAATATGATGTGGTGATACCAAGAGAATGTCCATACCGTAGTTGTCATGTCCGAATTATTACTATATCATTCCTAATTTAAATCTACTTGTTTGAGTTTATTACAGCATATTGAAGAATGAATCCTGAACTGAATGGTTCCTTTATTGGTTTCCTAATGATATATGACATACTAATACAATGCTGTAGACATATGGAATGTGGATGTATTCCTTTTGTTACTATTATGTTCTCAAAGTTTATGCGGCATGTTTTTTCTATGTTGCATCTAGTGGCTAATTCTTTGATCATTATTAAAAATGTCTCCTCAAACATCACCATTACCTAAGTCAAGTCTTACTTAACGTTTGAGAAACCAGCAACATGTAATAGTCTTGCAAGTTCATGGTCAGTTTTTTTTCAAGCATATGTAGCGCACATACAGTTAGAAGTAACAGGACAATGGCGCCTTGCGATAAACTGAAGTCGTGTATTTCTAATCCTACTTCACCAGCTAAAAGGGTTAATTCAGATGAAGGTGTTGTGAGTGAAGTTGCATCTGAAAAATTGCGCAAGGAACAAAGCCCTGATATGAAGATAGAGGGAGTGGAATTGAGTAAAAAAGTGAGCACGCCATCTATTATAGCTAAGAAGACATTGCAAGGGCCTAATAATGCAGACATTGCATTACAATCAGATAAAGGGCACATTTCTTCTGTCAAACCTGAAAAGGTGTCACAATCTTCGTGTACTGGTGTCCTTGCTTTACTACCTAGTCAAGAAGGAAGGACATCCTCCATGACACCCAAGAAGGCTTCACAGACACCTGATAGCAGTGTCCACACCTTCAAATCGGGTCCTGAAGGTAGCGTCCACACTATAGCACGCACATCAGATGATGGATACAACTGGAGAAAGTATGGGCAAAAAAATGTTAAAGGAAATGAATATGTACGTAGCTATTACAGATGTACGTATCCGAACTGCGAGGTCAAAAGGCAACTGGAACGCTCACATGGCGGGCAGATTACAGACACTGTTTACTTTGGTCAGCATGATCACCCTAAACCTCAAGCCAACCTCCCACTAGCTGTTGGCTTTGTAGTGTCCATTGTAGAAGATATATCAACTGAGCCATCTGCGACTAGTGCAAATGGTAAGAAAGTAACACCTTTGTTAGTTTCTAGTATTTTGTTGATGAAATAGATGTTTTGACACTATGTTACCTCATATTCAAGACAAAATGTGCAATTTGGTCATCAAGACTCCTAATAAGATGGAGCATCCAGCTGTTGCAACAAGTGATGCTGTGAAAAGTGTGGTTTCTCAACCAAACAGGAGAAGAGGGGAGATTGATAATTATGATGCTCCAGACACAAAACGGCAGTATGTCGATGAGCTAGCTGTTACAGATTTTTCCAAGTTAATTTATCTGTCTATGATCATCTTTTTTTTACTTGTAAAATCTTGAACAGAAAGAAGGGCAATCTTGATGCAAGTTCAGTAGATAAGTCAACCGAACAGCATGTTGTTAAGACTGTGAGTGAGGTTGATATAGTGAATGATGGATACCGCTGGCGTAAATACGGGCAGAAACTAGTGAAGGGGAATCGTAATCCAAGGTATGTGCACAATCTGAATGCTACTCAGTTTTATCTGTTGCACTAGCTAATTATGACTCACATACTCAATTAGGTTTTCTTATGGATGCACCTTTGTAATTTTGTTTACATTGTGCAGGAGCTATTACAGGTGCTCAAGTCCTGGGTGTCCAGCTAAGAAACATGTGGAGAGGGCATCTCATGATCCAAAGATGGTTATTGCCACATATGAGGGACAACATGACCATGACATGCCTCCTGGAAGAACTGTCACCCCTAACACGGCAGGACAAAACAACCAGATTATTGCCCTGGATGGAAGAGAAAATGATACGGCCTGTCTTGATATTGTTGTTCATACAAGTTCAGATCCATCTTCTGGAAGGACGAGCGCCCATATAACAGTTGGAGAAC
Organism: Geranium rotundifolium; assembly: GCA_963920655.1. Classification (NCBI taxonomy): domain Eukaryota; kingdom Viridiplantae; phylum Streptophyta; class Magnoliopsida; order Geraniales; family Geraniaceae; genus Geranium; species Geranium rotundifolium. The sequence goes on from OY987315.1 coordinate 13,142,996, forward strand.
AAAACCAGACGGTTGCCACTGAAGAAACTAGAGAAAGTGATACAGTCTGCCTCAATACTAATGTCCATAAAAATTCCGGTCTTGTGATTAAGTCAGATGAGCAACTGAATGGGGAGTCGGGAAGTAAATCTGAAGTATGTGATGCTGTCAGCCCTAATATGGCTGTGCAATCTAGTTTGGGCAGTGGAAGCCAATCAACCAAGGTGAAGAATGTCGAATCAGGTGCCAAATCAAAAGAAAATGATACAGAGGGTCCTGAGAGCAGACCAAACGGCAAATCAAAAACTAAAACAGAGGATGACAATGATGCCAGTCACGACCCTGCAAGTATATCAAAGGAGGAGCAATAAATCTCAAATGCGGAAGATGTTCATAATCATAAGTTACATAAGGTGCTCCATAATGATGATTACGACTGACATGGTCCCAGTCCCGGAGGCAGCTGGTTAGGGATTGATCTTTTCATGTATGTTCATTTTCCTTGTTTGTAAATGCAATGCATGACAGGAAATTAGGTACTGATGAGGTGTGTAAAAATTATTCTAATTGTTAAATAAGAGTGAAGATGTAGAGTTTATGTAATATATATGGGATTGTGGTTTATAAATTGCATTTTTGCAGTATGGGTGTGAAACTGAAACAAGAAATATGAGGACTTCTCCAATTCTAAATTTGGAGTGTATCTGTAGTGTTTTGTGGGAAGGTGAAAAAGATATCTGAAATGGCTCTTTGGTCAAGATTGAGCATGTCAAGCAATTCATAGACTTGAAAATCTTCAATTATTCTATCAATTTTTTGAAGGGCTGACTTCAAAATGTCAGTGTCTATTAAAGTCGATGGAGGAACAGATTTGGCATTTTATTGACTTCACAATAGGAAATATTCTTGTAAAACTATTATTCATAATTACATGATCTTCTGTTTTGCCTTTCTTACTTCGTCTTATACGAATCAATTTTTAAATGAAACTAAATTGGTGAGGATATCGTTTTATTTTTCCGAAGATGCACATTTTTCTACATAATTTGAATATCCAATACCATGCATTATTAGATTCATTACCACGTTATCAAATAATTGATTCTAAGCGTGTCCATAAAATGTTTAATTAGTTTCTTAGCAACGACTTTCAATATAATAAAAGCCGCCCGTAAGATCCATTGTATAGGAATTTCTTGCAAATTACACAGACGAAAATGTAAAATATAAGTGATTGGATCCACAAATCTTGAGAAGAAAATTTAAAAGAAAGGGTAGAAACAAGATGACCAAAAAGTAGCACCAAAACCCAACCAACCACCATGAAGCCATGACCATGCAAAGACACATCTCTATCGATCACAAACATAGCATATTGAATTGCGCGTGCTACGCGGATAATTATAAACAAAAAGAGTGGAGCTGAAGAAAAGAATAATAAAAAAATACAAATTGATGCAAAAGGATTCAACATTTCAATTCAAAATCAACATCGAATATTGAATTTGGCCTTGATATAATATTCAAAGAATAAAGACTGATCAACACCCAATTGTGTCTACAAACCATGCCACTAAACATGTAATTGAGATGCTATCTGTTTATGCAAACTCAATAAACAGTAACAAACTCTAATTCCTATGAGCATTTAGTATAAATATGTTGTGGCTTTCTAATAACTCAACAAAAACTTATGGTCTAATTCCTATAAGTAGCACCAAATTGGTGATGTATAAGTGGAATAGCTATTCCAATAGTTAAAAAAAGTTCCGTCAACAAATAATGGGGCAAGAAATCTCAATGAAACGCTTTAATGTGCATTGGCTAAGGTCAACAAATATTTGTAACAGATAACGACATATTATACTTGACGAGACATGCCAAATACTGTTAAGTATAGTCTTGGGTATAATCATACTGCTGACTACCAACAATGATATTGTTTGACCAATATTATAATCAACTATGGATTACAATCAAGTTTATTGATCTTTTTGTGTGTTATTCATAGAAATCAAAAGAGGAGAATGACACAACACCATATTTCATTAGCATCGGCCTTTTCAGATTTAACTGGCGGCTACAAGTAAGTTTGTAGCTGCCAATTTTATATGGAGCAGCGGCTACAAACTTTAGTAGCCGCGATTACCATGGACTCGCGGCTAAAAATAATTAGTAGCCACAAATAAGTACACATCCGGGGTTAAATATAATTTTAGTAGTCGCAAGTGGTACTGATTAGGGGTTACAATCAGTAGTAGTTGCGCGTACTGATTATCTTGCCGCTACAAATTTTGGCAACGACTACACACGACAACGGCTATAAATATAGTTGTTGTGATTTAGTCACGGATGTCAGTGAATTGGCCGTTACTAATTTTTTTTTTATAAATTCCAGCTTCAGAAGTTGCATGTTGCATTTTGTTACTAGTTTAATTGAGAGAAAATATTGGTGTAAGAAATTGAGAGAAAAATTGTAAAGTAGAGAGACGATATTGATGTTGGTATTTTTTTTAAGGCGGTGAAAAAAGATTTTAAATATTATTATAAGGTATGTATATTCATAAATTATTATTAAATTGTTCAGCTTTGAATACACACTGCAATATATAATTAGATTTATGTAATAAATTCATGTAGGTAATTTCGTGTAATATCATTTATTCGTGATATTTTCAAACTATATATGAAGTACTATGGGTTAGAAAATAATGTGTAGCATTAATATTAGTTTAGTTCATATTATAACAAGGTAAATATAAATAATTTTATGTATATTGTTATCACTTGACACCGTATTTTTTAGTATTTTGTTACATATATGTAAATAAATATTTACTTATTATTGTGTAAATGCATTGATTTTGATTTGTATGTTTGTTTTGTATACATAATAAAGAAATGGATCGGAGTTGGATGTTTATGGAGAAAAGTTCTAATGTTAATATGAGAGGGTTCGGTCAATTTATTGTGTTTGTTAGGAAGAATGCAAAACATTTTGGTAGGGAACGATATAAGTGTCTTTGTGTGAAATGTTGCAACGTACAAGTACAAGATACTTCAACAATTTGGGATCACTGATTTAAAAAAGGGAATGAGAACATATACTTTTTGGGACAATCATGGAGAAGTCGGGGAAGTCGGAAGCAGTAGTAATTTCTCTGAGAGAGATATTGATATGACATGTTCTAGTAACATCGTCGACCTTTACAGAACATGATAGATGATATAGTCCCATTCCATGACGTTGGGGTCGAACTCGACGGTCGAGAATACGGGGATCGATACCGATCACTCGGCTGTAAGAGCGTCTATGAAGGACTACAACAAATTAGCGACAAAACAACAAACACATTTGTTCGAATCTAGTTTCCATACTCCGCTAATTGCCCTTTTAAAGATTTTGTCTATCAAGCAGAGGATATGAATGACGGAAACTGCATTTGACTGTGTAGTTGCCTCGATGAAGGAGATTTTTCCATAACCCAATGCATATCCATCGAGTTACAACGATGCAAAAAAAAATGAAGGTAATACAAATGTCACATGTGAAATATGACGCTACAATATATAGCCGCGCTACACTATTATTAGCCGCTATAAATGAGTAGCCGCTTTAGCACAACATTTACGGCTGGAGATATAGTAGCCCCTAATATATATCTATTAGCTGCTACCAATTTATAGGCGCACTTATAGAGCAGAACCCGCGACTACAAAAGTATAGTCGCGATATTAAAGCCGCGAGTCATTTAACCGTAGTAACACACCGCTACATTATAGTAGCCGCCATTTTTTGCGTTTATAGCCGCGCTTGGCAAAGGGGGCAACTAAAACAATTTCCAGTAGTGGATGAAGTGTGTTGGTAATTTGGAACTTCAACGATCTTTCCATACACTCCTAATTTCATTTTCGAAGATTATCAAGTTTCGATTCTTCTCGAGTGATATATTGTTGGGTTTTTGTGCCCTAGCACAATGTAATTTCAATCTAATCATGTAATAAAGATTAGGGTAAATTCCACATGACCCCCTTTAACTATACGCGTGTCTCACATGCCCCCCCTTAACTACAAAATCAATCTGTGAGTTCCTTAACTATCCAAATATCACACTTTACCTTTTTTTGTTGACTTTTTTCAAAATTCTGTTAAGTTTTTGTGAAATGACGAAAATACCCATGTATTTGAAAATTTAAAATAAATAAATAAAAATGATTTTTAACTTTTTTTTCTAATTTTCTAGTTGTAAAAAATAAAGAATAAAATTTTGTTAATAGTAAAAATAATTTTTAAAAAGTTTTTTTTATAAAAAAAATTTAAAAATAAAAATTTACTTTTAAACATCGTTTTTTATTTTTATTAATTTTTATAAATATATTTTTTAAAATAAAAAATTAATACTAAAATATTATTTTTATTATTTATTTTGTACAACGAGAAAATAGAAAAAAAAAGTTCTAAATCATTTTTATTTATTTATTTTAATTTTTCAGATACAAGGGTATTTTCGTCATTTCACAACAAACTTAACAGAATTTTGAAAAAAGTCAACAAAAAAAAGTAAAGTGGGATTTTTGGATAGTTAAGGCACCTCACAGATTGATTTTGTAGTTAAGCGGGGCATGTGAGACACGCGTATAGTTAAGGGGGGTCATCTAGAATTTACCCTAAAGATTATTAGTTGAAATAAAATCGGCATTCATATTACTAAGTGTTGTAGTAATATCTTAAGTATGATTTAATTTGTATCATTGATGTGTCAACACATAATAGTAGATCTACAGATCAGATAAACTTTTATTTGAGTAGTCCCCGATCAGAATAGCTTCATAAGAAGCGATCAGTATGAGGCTAACTCTAAATGATCACGCTCTACTGATCATGACCAAAAGGGGGCCAGAGTTAGGTCATAGTATCACCAGTCAGGGGTGATATAGGACGACCCGATCATGAGTATGTTACATAGACACAGTAATGAACATACTCATATGTCGGTGCATGAAATCACATCCTCAGACGGAAGGACCATTGAGGTCAATATGTAATGACTGACGAGTTTGACTTAGTCTAACTTCTCCTGTAAAAGGGTTACAATAACGACTGTGATTGGCTCGATCACAAGTTACATAAGTTGACTCGATGAATCGCTGAAGGATTTATCCCTCATACGGACGTGTGAGCAGATATCAGTTTAGGCTACTTGATGAGTACAACTGAAATGCAATAGCATGACCATGCAGTCGATACGCAGTATCAGTTATAATTCACTTAACTCAGAATCAAGAAACAAGACAATGGAACGAGGATGACTTGTCTATGACTCGTGGTTGTCAAAGATATCAAGAGGATAAAATGACAGATTCATGTACGACAAGGTTAAGTCGAAATCTCGATAATCACAAGTGTTGGGTAATCATGATGTCTTGCTAGAGGCCACTCATGATGGAAAGGGTAAAATGGTAATTTTACCAGTCCGTCGACGTGTCGTGAGCCTAGAGGGTCACATACTAAGGGTTGAGTAAAACGGATGGAATCATATGGAGGAATCATGAGAGAGACAAAATCCGGTTTTGGATTAAACCAGATTAGACCGATTTTGGTTTAGGACTAAACCGGAAATCAAGAACGGTTTAGCATGACTAATTAATTATAATCTAATTACATAGATTTAATTAAATTAGCTAAACTGGGTCTAGCCAGAATGGGTTAAGCCAGAATAGGTTAACCTAGAATGGGTTTCTCTACATAATTAATTAAAAGCTTTGGGCTTTAAGCCCATTAAAGCCTTTAATTAATTATTGCCTAAAAAGGTTTATAAAAGGGAAATTTTCAGATCTGAAAATTAAGGGAATTATTTTCCAAAAACCCTAGCTGCCACTCTCTCTCTCTCTCTAGCCGATTTCGGCCACCCCTCCTCCCCTCTCTCCGTTCGTTTTGCTTGCTTCGATCTTCTAGTAAGGATCGTTGTGAGTATCCCCGGATTGCTCTTCCTGTGTGGACGTTCTTTAGAGATCACTAAATATTATTATAAGTTTTGATTCTAGCCTAGATCTCATGATCAATTCATGATCATGCAAGATTCATATTAATTCGGTGGTTAATTTCTTGTATGGGCATGAAATTATTTGATTGGAACCCTCAAATAATTCCTTCAGTGGTATCAGAGCCAGGTTATATATGATTTTATATTCGAAGATGATAGGCTAGATTTGATTTTTGCAATTTAATTCGGTATTGTGAATTGAAAAACTGCAAATTCTATGATTTTTTTTAATGAATTAAATTCTGGAATTTTTTTTAATGTTGCTGAAAATTTAATTGATCGAGTAAGATCAGGATCAAGCCCCGTGGGAGGCCGAGGCTAGCCGAGAGGTTAACCCCGGCCGCGCCACAGGCCGATCGGCCGGAACGAGAAGGCCGACCAGATCTGCCCGTGGCAGATCTGGCCGAGCCTCTCGGCTCCAACCAAGGGACGGCTTCGGCCCGACCAGGTCCGGCCAGCCCTGGCGGCTAGGGTTTTGGTCAAACCCTAATTGGCCCTCGGGTCAATTTTGGTTCGGTCCAACCAATTGGATTTGGGTCAGATCCGACCCAGAAAAATCCAGAATTTTTCAGCAATTATTAATTAAAATTTCAGACCGATTCAGTTTCGATAAACCAGCGCATGAACCGATTTAATTCAGAAATTAACCGGTTCAAGAAAACGGTTTCGATAAACCGTATTTTATGATTTAAATCAAGATAAAATTGGAATTAATATGTTTTCTTGATAACATGCTTGTTTGATAATATGATTGTTTGATAACACGGTGTTTGCAACATGATTGCTAAGTTAGCCCGAATTTATAATTTAAATTTCAGTTTGCAACCCGCGAGTTGCTTATGGGTTGCAATTTAATAGTGACCTGCGTGTCACATCATTTATTTTATTTAAATTAAATGTAATTACAAAGTCCAAAGACAAGAAGAACCGAAGAGAAGGACGGTAACCCCGAGGAGGCGTGGAGCCAGTGGGAGTCCAGGAAAATGAGGAAAGACAAGACCTAATATAGGTTATTAAGCCCGTTTATGGGACGACATAGGCGAGAAACGCGTCTCAACACTTCATAAGTGTGGGCTATTAAGCCCGTTTGAATTCACACCAATCGAGAGATGCGAATCTTGTATTATGGGAAAGATGACAAAGGCGCCTTTTGGCGGCTTAGGTGAAAGGGCGAGTGATCTCCTGGGCCTAATAGATTCAGACGTATGTGGGCCCATGAGTACACAAGCCAGGAGAGGTTTTAGATACTTTATAACCTTTACCGACGATTTCAGTAGGTATGGGTATGTTTATTTAATGAGACATAAGTCAGAATCCTTTGATAAATTCAAGGAATTCCAGAATGAAGTATAGAACCAGCTTGGTAAAAGTATAAAGGCACTTCGTTCCGATCAAGATGGCGAGTACTTAGATCAGGAATTTCTCAGTCACCTAAGGGATAACGGTATACTCTCAGAATTAACTCCGCCAGGAACCCCTCAGCTGAATGGTGTTTCCGAACGGAGGAACAGAACCCTGCTTAACGTGGTTCGTTCCATGATGAGTCACGCCGACCTTCCAGTATCATATTGGGGCCATGCTCTAGAAACGACCGCATTTATTTTGAATCGGGCACCTACAAAGGCAGTGGAGACCACTCCATTTGAGGTTTGGCAAGGGAAAACTCCCATGTTGTTTTTCCTCAAGATCTGGGGGTGCGACGTTTACGTCAAGCGGTTTCTTGGTGATAAACTCGAACCCAAGGCGGATAAGTGTGTCTTTGTAGGGTATCCCAAAGGAACCATGGGGTACTACTTCTACAAACCCGAAAAGAACAAAGTCTTTGTTGCTCGAGGTGGGGTTTTCTTGGAAAAAAAATTCTTATCCAAGAAACCTAGTAGGAGTCCTGTGCTTCTTGAAGAAATTCGAGAAGACACGGAACATCCCACAGAGGATATAGAAGTACCTGATGAAGTAAATGATCCAAGTCCTATTCCAACAGAAACTCTTGTAGGACCAAGGAGGTATGAAAGATCTCGTCAAAACCCAGTCAGATATGGCTTCTTAGCCACAGAGGGTAATGACTTGATAATTATAGATCAGGATGATCCTGCAACAGTTCAGCAAGCCTTGGCCAGTCCCAACTCAAAAGAATGGCAGAATGCTATGGATGAGGAAATGAAGTCCATGAAAGACAATCAGGTCTGGAACTTAGTAGACAGCACACCTGGGATAAAACCCATAGGTTGCAAGTGGATATTTAAGTTAAAGACAGATATGGACGGAAAGCCTCAGACTTACAAAGCAAGACTGGTTGCAAAAGGTTATCGTCAATTCCAAGGCATGAACTATGATGAGGCTTTTTTGCCAGTAGCTATGATTAAGTCAATTCGGATGATGTTAGTCATTGCAGCATATTTCGATTACGAGATATAGCAAATGGACGTCAAAACCGCATTTCTTAACGGGAAATTGCAGGAGGATGTCTATATGACCCAGCCAGAAAGTTTTGTCGATCCAGAACATCCCGAAAAGGTGTGTAAGCTACAACGATCCATTTATGGGTTGAAGAAAGCTTCCAGGAGCTGGAACTTACGGTTCGATGAAGCCTTCATCAGAAATCCAGATGAACCATGTATCTACAAGAAGAGCAGTGGGAGTAACATAGTGTTCCTGGTGCTGTATGTCGACGATATATTGATCATGGGAAATAACGTCCCAACCTTGCTTGAGACCACGACTTGGTTAGGGAAGTGTTTCTCCATGAAGGACTTAGGAGAGGCCGCTTACATTCTAGGGATCAGGATCTACAGAGATCGATCCAAGAGAAATTTAGTTCTAAGTCAGAGTACCTATATAGATAAAGTGTTGAGAAGATTCTCAATGCTTGACTCTAAGGAAGGGAACCTCCCGGTAAGACATGTCATCAAGCTCAGCAAACAGTGTCCTAAAACACATGACGAGCTTAAGAAAATGAATGGAATCCCGTATGCCTCGGCAGTGGGATCCATCATGTATGCCATGATCTGTACGAGGCCTGACCTATCGTTTGCCCTTAGCTGTGCCAGCAGATTTCAGTCTAACCCAGGCCAAGATCACTGGACTGCCGTCAAGTGTATCCTCAAGTACCTGAGGAGAACAAAGGACGCCTTCTTAGTGTATGTCGGGATAGAAGAAGAACTAAGCGTCACTGGATATGTTGATGCTAGTTTTCAAACAGACCCAGATGAATTTAAGTCTCAAGGTGGGTATGTGTTCATGTTGAACGGGGGAGCTTTCAGTTGGAAAAGTTTCGAGGAAGCGACAATAGCCGACTCCACCACGGAGGCGGAATACATAGCTGCGGTGTGGGTGAGGAGTGACAACACGGGCTTAAGTGGATTAGATGTACTGCCGCGAACGTCTGATCCCGTGAGCTTAAGGTGTGACAACACGGGCGCCGTAGCACTCGTTAGAGAGCCCAGATTTCACAACCGGACCAAGCACGCCAAGAGAAAGTATCACATCATCAGAGAGATGATTGATAAAGGCGAAGTAGAGATAAGCTACGTTTCAACGCATGATAATCTAGCTGACCCCTTAACTAAGGCGCTACCGCAGCCTAAGCATAAGGAATATGTCAGGGGAATGGGTTTAGATTAGAATACCAATTGGATTTAGGGCAAGTGGGAGACTGTTGGGTTTTTGTGCACTAGCACAATGTATTTTTAATCTAATCATGTAATAAAGATTATTAGTTGAAATAAAATCGGCATTCATATTACTAAGTGTTGTAGTAATATCTTAAGTATAATTTGATTTGTATAATTGATGTGTCAACACATAATAGTAGATCTACATATCAGATAAAATCTTACTTGAGTAGTCCCCGATCATAATAGCTTCATAAGAAGCGATCGGTATGAGGCTAACTCTAAATGATCACGCTCTACTGATCATGGCCAGAAGGGGGCCAGAGTTAGGTCATAGTATCACTAGTCAGGGGTGATATAGGACGACCCGATCATAGGTATGTTACATAGACACAGTCATGAACATACTCATATGTCGGTGCATGAAATCACATCCTCAGACGGAAGGACCATTGAGGTCAATATGTAATGAGTGACGTGTTTGACTCAGTCTAACGTCTCTTGTAAAAGGGTTACAATAACGACTGTGATTGGCTGGATCACAAGTTACATAAGTTGACTCAATGGATCGCTGAAAGATTTATCCCTCATACAGACGTGTGAGCATATATCAGTTTAGGCCACTTGATGAGTACAACTGAAATACAATAGCATGACCATGCAGTCGATACGCAGTATCAGTTACAATTCAGTTAACTCCGAATCAAGAAACAGGACAATAGAACGAGGATGACTTGTCTATGACTCGTGGTTGTCAAAGATATCAAGAGGATAAAAGGATAGATTCATGTACGACAAGGTTAAGTCGAAATCTCGATAATCACAAGCTTTGGGTAATCATGATGTCTTGCTAGAGGCCACTCATGATGGAAAGGGTAAAATGGTAATTTTACCAGTCCACCGACGTGTCGTGAGCCTAGAGGGTCACACACTAAAGGTTGAGTATAACGGATGGAATCATATTGAGGAATCATGAGAGAGACAAAATCCGGTTTTGGATTAAACCAGATTAGACCGATTTCAGTTTAGGACTAAACCGGAAATCAAGAACGGTTTAGCATGACTAATTAATTATAATCAAATAAATAGATTTAATTAAATTAGCTAAGCTGGGCCTAGCCAGAATGGGCTAAGCCAGAATGAATTTCTCTACATAATTAATTAAAAGTTTTGGGCTTTAAGCCCATTAAGGTCTTTAATTAATTATTGCCTAAAAAGGTTTATAAAAGGGAAATTTTCAGATCTAAAAATTAAGGGAGTTATTTTCCAAAAACCCTAGCCGCCACTCTCTCTCTCTCTAGCCGATTTCGGCCACCCCTCCTCCCCTCTCTTAATACGTTTTGCTTGCTTCGATCTTCTAGTAAGGTTCGTTGTGAGTATCCCCGGATTGCTCTTCCTGTGTGGACGTTCTTTAGAGATCGCTAAATATTATTTAGTGACTACGGTATTTCAAATCAAGGTAAACATATAAGTTTTGATTCTTGCCTAGGTCTCATGATCAATTCATGATCATGCAAGATTCATATTAATTCAGATATTTGAGGTTAATTTCTTGTATGGGCATGAAATTATTTGATTGGAACCTTCAAATAATTCCTTCACATACACTATTTATTTACTCTCGAAACTCTATTATCTTTCTCAAACTGTTTTAGTTAGAACTTTTTTTTATACTTTAGTTTGAAAATATTTTTTATATAGATAATAATTTATTTTTTTTATGTTTTTGATTTGGAGTTTTTTTATTTATGATTTATTGTTGAAAATGTAGTTTCATTTAGTTGAATATAATTTAGAGTTATTACTATGTATTTTACCACATAAATAGGCGAATATATCTTGGCGATACTATTTGTGCGTTGGCTATACAATTTATAGTCAACACGGTATGACCATGTTTGTCAAGCTATGTCAGTCAAATATTTTGTCGTTTAATTATGGTAGTGTCTTTTTAACTGTTATATATGTATAGGAATTGGATGATTGTACTCAATATAAGCTCAAAACCATATATGGAAGGTGTATCAAAATTCATACAGTGTACAATAGAAAACTTTGCGCCACATTGCCGAAACTGACATTTGTGTCCGAACATATGTTTTAACTTTGGATCGATTTAGCCGTCATCACTTTCAGATGCGTATATCCATGAGTCATGGAGTGCTCACTTTGAACAAGCTTACTCGAGACCATTGTATGGTCATTGAAAATTGTGAGGAACCACAAGAGTGTGTCGATTCCCACCATGATAAATTCAAGATTATGTGTTAGAACAATAGCCTGGAGTTACGTGTATATATAGGGTCATGATCTCGTGTGAACCAGGAAGTCTTGTGCGAACATGTGAACATTGTGTTTCTATTATTGAGTCATGTATTTCTATAACCGTTTTCCATCATTATGACATATATTTTCATAACAATATTATGGCAGACCAAAAAAGAACTTTTTTTTCTTCTAATCCCTCGTACCGCCCCTCCACTCCACGGGTAACACTTTCCTCTCTAAATTATAGAAAAATACACGCCTCCCACATTACATTTGGGTGGTTCTCACGGGTTCTCACACAACTCTTGGTTTTCACTTGAATATAGGGAAGCATTCCATTGAGAACCAAATGTTTCGTGAGAACGTGATAACCACTACACATTCACTTATTTTCGATGGACGCTCACATATTTTCAATGGTCAAACTTTTTACGATGGACATTTACTTATTTTTTATGGACACTCAATTTCATTGAACATTACTATTGTCATTAGATATTCCCTTATTTCCTGTTAGACGTTCATTTATTTTTAATAGTCAAAATCAGTTCTCACAAAAATGTTTGGTTCTCACATGATTTATATATATATATATATATATATACATTTGGGTGGTTTTCACGGGTTCTCACACAACTCTTGGGTTTCACTTAAATATAGGGAAGCATTCCCTTGAGAACCAAATGTTTCGTGAGAACGTGATAACCAATACACATTCACTTATTTTCGATGGCACTCACTTATTTTCAATGGTCAAACTTTTTACGATGGACATTTACTTATTTTTTATGGACATTCACTTTCATTGAACATTACTATTGTCATTGGATATTCCCTTATTTCTGTTGACATTCATTTATTTTCAATGGTCAAATTCAATTCTCACGTTCTCACAAAAATGTTTGGTTGTTCTCACATGATTTGTCCTATATATATATATATACATTTGGGTGTTTCTCACACAACTCTTGGTTTTCACTTGAATATAGGGAAGCATTCCCTTGAGAACCAAATATTTCGTGAGAACGTGATAACCAGTACACATTCACTTATTTTCGATAGACACTCACTTATTTTCAATGGTCAAACTTTTTACGATGGACATTTACTTATTTTTTATGGACATTCACTTTCATTGAACATTACTTTTGTCATTGGATATTCCATTATTTCTGTTAGACATTCATTTATTTTCAATAGTCAAATTCAGTTCTCACGTTCTCACAAAAATGTTTAGTTCTCACATGATTTGTCTTATATATATAAGGGTGCATTCGGCTACAAACCTATGTAGAACGTCTAAAATTTCAAACCATGCAGAACCGTTAGATTTGAGACGCGCGTTGTTTCAGCGTGCGACATGTACCAGGGTCCATTATGTTCTACAACATTACACTATAATATTGTACTACATGTTTTACAATTTGTACGTTTGGGCGTGATTTTTGGTTTGTAGCTGATTTTACCAATATATATATATATATATATATATATATATAGGATAAGAGCAAAATGCTAAACGGTCTCACTTTTTGGGAAGAAGATGGCAAAAGCCTAAGAGCATTGTCGGCCAAAGGACTATGAAGTTTGCATGGAAAGTCACGTTTTAATAATTTGGTTTCATGTTGTGTTGCCTCGCTGAATCTCTCTCATAGAACTTTGTAAAATAAGATATAGTGATTTGGATATTTAGTATTTCAAATTACAAGAAAAACAAACCTTAATTAATTATGAGAAATTGAGAACTCTCACTGTAGATGCCATGCGCAGATCGATAGAATAAACGAATGGGTCCAATACCAATTACCGACCATCTTTTTTAAGTTGGGCTTGGAATTATCAACTAAAAATTGTGAGCATTTTTTATATTATTTTGTCAGGGATATTATAGAATGTTGTCATAATTATTTTAATTTTATAAGAAGTTGCATCAATTTCACTTTTTACAAGATGTAATTGTGTACTTATCATAGTTTTGTTACTATTTTTTAAAACAAAATTGACGAAAATATGTTTAAATTTATTTATTTTTAATTAAAATAAAAAATAATGATTTTCAATTGTAACTTACTGGTTTTTCATTTTATTCCGAACTCTTCTAGAAATGAAGTCGTACGAAAAGACATTAATTGTGTACTAGAGAATTAAAAAACCGATGAACTCGAATTAAATAACGTACTTCTATAAAGTTTTGAGTTTAAGCTTTTTTCGTATGAGTTCAAATGCATGCATTTGGCACAATAATTGTTGTGGGCGTTGTAATTAGTCTCATAATTAAAACTGGACCACTTAGCCCTCATCAAATCCATCACCACTCAAACACTAAAGCAACATAAAATTCTAGATCATTGATTAGTATTAGGCTAAGTGTCACATCAAATGATGAATTATGTTTTAAGTATCAACTACATTCGTGCATACAGAATTTTATGGTAAAAACTTTTCACTTCAATTTGAGGGAAATGCTAATCCATATTACCAGCTACTTCCCATGCATTATAAAATTGTCTCCTAGGGAGGATACTTTTGTCAAGATATCCTAATTAGTTCAAATTTTAGATATAAAAATATATATGATTAATATTTATTTCACAAAAATAATCAACATTTATTTAATAAAATTTCAAATAATATCAAAATAATTGTTCATGAAAGTGTGTAATTCCTATTAGGGTTTGTGTTTCATTCAATTAGTATTTATGGGGTAAAAGTACACCCTAAAACCACAACCCTAATATCAAACTAGGAATCTTATATAATAATAATAATAATAATTGTCTAGCACGCCCTTCCAGTCAGAGGAAAATGAGATTGAATGCTCAGACTGCACCGCAAAAGTTTATAAATAAAGTAGTTCGAAAGTCCTTGGTGAAGATGTCGGTGAACTAGATGCGAAGATGGTTGCAGAGACCCGTAAATAGCCTGTTGGGAGACATAATGATGCGGTGCAATCAAAGAAGTCGGTATGCAGAAGGTAGAACACCTGGAGTTATCGCGAAAGTGTCAGATTTGACAAAAAACTAGTGTTTTTCGGGCAGAAACGGCAGTCGGAGTCAAAGTCATGGCTATGCCATGTGGTACGACGGATTTCGGAGCGTACGTGGTTAGGAAGAACTCTTTATCAAGATTCGTTGATTCCCAAGAATACCGAAGATGATAGATTTGAAGGAAACCTCGATTTTTTTATTAAACATCAAAAACTAAATAACAAGAACATATAAGAGTGCTTAAATAGGCAAAACATAGCCAAAACCTAATTGTAGAAAAGGAAATTATAAAATTATTGGAAAAGAAAACAAATTATTAAAATTACGAAAACCACCCAAAAATTGAGAAACTGCAATTTTGACCCTCTAGATGATCTCCGATGGCCGAAATCCGACCGCCGTAGTTGCCTGGAAAACACTATTGTTTTATCCAAATTTGACACTTTTGCGATAACTCTAGGTGTTCTAACTTCTGCATACCGACTTCTTCAACTGCACCGCATCACATATGTAGTAGATGGATCCAAGTAAATTGGATACTAATTATTAATTCCAATTGGGAATTACCGGATTTTATTTTGTTCCTTCTTCTCTTGTATATTTTTTCAAATGAATTAATTTCATATTTGCTTAAAATTGAGTTCTCCATTTGATTTTGGAACTATTTATGTCATGCATATTATTGTTTATTTATTTATTTATTAATTTCTATCACTAATATGCATGAATTATTTGATTTCTAGAATGTTAAATAAGAACTTGCTTATGAATTTATCTGACTAATGTTAGAGTTGTACTCACATTATCTTTGTGAGTATCTTTGTGAGCTGTCATGAGCATACTCACATATCGTAGCTTGTCATTGTATCTTTAGACTAATGAATCTTTGTGATCACTATGTGAGGAGTAACTAAGTTTGACCTACTGTAACGTTACCTGTAAAAAGATAGTCATAAGGGCTTTGATCGGTTTAGTTATAAATTACATGAGTGAACTCGAAAGACGGCTAAGCGATTTATCCCTCATACTCCGGTATGAGAATGATATCTGTTTAGTCCATTTGATGAGTATGACTGAAGGAAATGCATGGCCATGTAGGAGATACTAAGTATCAGTTATCAGTCATCTCAGATATCAAGAAATAGTGATTGGTAAATAAGGATGACGGTTCTATACATTTTGACCAATCTGGATATCGGGTGATAAAAGGATAGTGACATGGACGATAAGAGGTAAAATTGAATTAGTCGATCATCATGCTCATTGGGTAATTATAATGTCTTGCTAGAGTCCACTTATGATGGATATGAAGGAATGATATTTCAAGTCTATCTACCAACCGAGTCATGAGCCTACAGGCTCACACACAAAGGGCGTGACCCGAAGCTAGTGGGAGAATAAGGTGAAAGGAGACAAGGCTAAAGGGTCACGAACCGTGGATTTGGCCACGGGTCTGTGGCGGAACCATGGTGGAACCTTGGTGGGCAGGATGTTGATCGTGGCTAGGTTGACCACGGTACCGTGACCAAGTGATTGGCCACGGGCCCATGGCGAAACCAGTTAAATGGCCACAGACCGTGGCACCCTTGATAAGGAGCCACGATCTGGCAAGATTGGCCACTAGCCCGTGGTGAGGTCCTTGGCGAGTCGAAACGCTACAGTGTTTTGAAAACAGATTTTCAAAACTTAAAACCTCGCACCTATATAATTATCGCATTCTCTTCGAGAATAGGTTAACGCATTTTTGTGATATTAGTCTCAACACCCATAACTCACAGAGAGGAAGGAGAGAACCCTAACAGCCGATCTCCATCTAAGCTTCGAAGCAAGGCGCGTCCATGTGGATACCGGTAAAGGGCGGGTAACGTCTTCGTGTGTGATTCGAACATGACCAGATCAACAAAAGTATAACACCGTGTAAACCATTAGAATAATGAAGTCTATTTATTGTATAGATCTAGCCGAGAACGGAGTTAAATTATGTTTTTCCGCTGCGCATGATTTTGGTTTGAATCCTCCGTATTCCTTCAGCTAATTCGTCTCGGGTTTAAGGCATGAACTGGAATAATAATTTAAGTAGTAATTTAATTTAATATTTTATATGCTTGTTGCGTCAAGGAGGGTGACTTCAATTACTTTGCACTTAATGCTTCGTTCCCTTAATCGCGAATAGACTTATTAAGTTTACTGATATCATTGTGAGGAAAGTTTGTAAATGGAAATAATAATTGAAAAACTGGTTTAAATTCTAACTAGATAAGTATGTTAACAAGGTACGTAGTAATGGTCATAGATGACACACATCGAAACTAAGAGAATTCATAGATCGTAATGTTTCTCAACCGGTTAAATTATTGACTAGGGAAATCGTGGTTGCTTAATTAAGGAGAGAAAAACCTTTTATTCATTCGGGAGGGGGTTCTTGGTAGGATAGGAATTCTCGTTACCGCCCTGATTTAGAAACACAAACAAGCATATTTATTATTTTAATTTAAACTCCTTGTATTTATTGTTAAAGTTCAATTGCCTTAACATGTGCCCTTTTATTTTACTGAATTATCCTCCACATTTTTCTACTTATTGTGATTAATATTAAAAATAAATTTGAATGATTAAAATCGATAGTTGTTGTCCTTTGGGTTAAATATTCGGGGTCGTAATCTTACTTCGCTATATCACTTGTGACCGGTACACTATCGAGAGTCCGAGATTCGACCCACATCATTTTTGTGTGTCGAATTTTGGGCGCATCAGATGACGATTGGATTGTAATTAACAAATTCATGAAATTCCTTGGTTTTTTTCATGATCTAACCACTCGTGTTTCAAGATCTCATGATATTTCATCCAATCTGCTACTGGATGATATTAGTGATACATGTCATATGATAAATGATAGGGTAAACAGTGGTGATCTTGTTATATTGAAATGACAATAAAAATAAGTCAAAGTTTGAAAAATATTGGGTTAACGATCATTATGTTAATCTTTTGATTTTTCTTGCACATGTTTTTGATCCTAGACAAAAATTTCGTTTTGTGTTGTATGTTATTAACAATATTTTACCCTTCTAGTTCTGCTTCTTTGTTATCTTCACGCGTTCAAACTGCTCTCTCTAATTTGTTTAATGACTATGTGAGGATTTATTCATCTGTTGACCAATCAAAATCAATGTTGTTGTTGAGAATGTTGTACTAGTACACCAGTAGATGGGATAATGAACAATTTATTTAAAATAAAATGTAGTGAAGAGATGAATATGTTGACATAAATGAATAGGTATTTGAAAGACGATTCAGAGGATTGTGATCCTAGTTTTGATATACTTTTATGGTGGAAATATAGTTTTCATCGGTTTCCAATAATCTCTAGCATGACTAGAGATTTATTGGGAATTCCTATTTCAACTATACCATCAGAATCTACCTTCAGTAAGGGTGGGAGAGTTTTAACTTATTTCATAAGTTCTTTAACTCCAAGAATTGTTCAGTCGTTGATCTACACTCAAGGTTAGATTCATAAATGTAATGCTTTCATTACACCGGAGAAGTATTTGAAAATTTTGATAAAGGTAAAATTTTAATTTATTCAATCGCCTTTATTTTTTCATCGTCAATTTGTTATAACAATTAAGCTTAAGTATACATCTTTTCATTTTTTTAGGCCGCCGACGACCTGAAAAACTTGGCCAAGAGACGACAAGTTTTTTTTTTGTTAGTTTGGATGCTTGTTATAAAGTTGTTGCGTGATGAAACTTGAAAAAGAAGCTACTGCTTATTCTTATTGTTCAATTTTTATTTCATGAACATATTTTCGTTTGGATACTTAATTTTGATGGTGTTGTTTGAATTTTGGAACATTATTCGGTATTTTTATAGCATACGAATAAGCTAGGGGTGTTTTTCATCATTAGATTATTAGCGACATTATGTTGGTCACCTTTTTAATGTTTTTTTTACCCAACAACTTAGTTTATGTTAGTGTTTACATGCTCCGAAATTATATTTTCTCAATTATAATGGAAAAATGATCAATTATTATGTTTTAAACGGTACGTGTAACTTGGAAAACCGTCCGTAACCCGCTAGAAAAAAACTGGCAGAATTCTACCCTATTTCAGGTAGTATACAGTTTTGAATTTTTTACCCCGCCCGGTTACAGAGGATTTGAATTTTTTGGTCAACAGACGGGGAACCCATCCTTGAACACCCTTAGTTGAAAGCAAAATAAAGAAGTGGCAAAATAAAGAAGAGAAATAAAACTTCAAGGAGAATGGACATAAGACAATGAAAATAAGACAAAAAAGGAGATGAGTGAACAACCAAGTGGGGAACAAGTCTGAGCAGGCTGGGCACATATACAATAGCTGTTTAATCGAGTGCGACTACAGCGAAGTCTACGACGACAAAAATTAAATAAGTAAATTCCACATAACCCCTCTAACTATACGCGTGTCTCACATGCTCTCTAACTACAAAATCAATCTGTGAGGTGCCTTAACTATTCAAAAATCTCACTTTACCTTTTTTGTTGACTTGTTTCAAGATTATGTTAATTTTTTGTGAAATGACCAAAATATTCGTGTATCTGAAAAATTAAAATAAATAAATAAAAATAATTTGAATTTTTTTTTCTATTTTCTTTTACAAAAACAAAGAATAAAAAAATATTTTAGTGTTAATTATTTATAAAAATTAATAAAATAAAAAAATGATGTTTAAAAATAAATTAAACCTACAATATCAGAATGTCTCACCCCACCTTCTAAAACATAACTAACAAGTGGGAAAGCAACCCTCACATATACCAGGAATCGAAAAAATTAGAGTCTTTGACGCCATAAAATTTAATTATTCTTATGATTTGTGTCATTCAATTAGTATTTAAAAAATACAAGTACAACTTAAACCTTAATCCTAATATCTAACTATTAAGCTAATATAAGAGTTTTAATGATAATAATATTTGTCTAACATTCACAGTCAGGTGATTACCACTTAGCAACTACAATAAGCCATGTGACGAAGTAGATGACTAATAAATGATGTTATGGTGTCGAATCATGAAATATTGGAGCTGGAGTGTCCATCTTGATCACTTGATCCCTCATAAAAAACCCAATTCCTATTTTTTTTTTGTTTTTAACTTGAAGCCACACATTGTTTACAATTATATATACATAAAATTGCTTATGGGCATACAAGCAAGCAAGGAAGATATTGTTGAAGATAAGAGTGTTGCGTGGGACATGGATATGCAAGCTAGCTCTCACTTTGTAGGGGACAAACAACAAACAATATTCCCTTTTCCCTTTTCTTATAATTGAATAACTTGTTTGCAGCACTTTGACTCCATCAAAACATGCTTAACTTGCATGATTGCATTATCTACTTCATTCGTTATTTTTTCTATGATAAGGATTTAGTGGACTTGAGCTTTTTCAATCCCTTTTAATTTCCAAACATACATAGAAGATTAAATAAAGCACAAATGAACATTAACAAGTATTCATTGAGAAAAAATAAAGCCGTTGGTGAAACTAGTAAATGAGAGCCAACATTTAACATGTAAATTATTATACTTAGTTGGAAATTATTGTCTCAAAAACATAAATGAACATTAACAAGTATTCATTGAGAAAAAATTAAGCCGTTGGTGAAACTAGTAAGTGAATACTTCATTAACAAGTACACTAACTCATTAGTACAGACTGATGAGATCAGTACACACTGTTGATATCGGTACTTATTAATTTATTATTATTTTTTTCAAAAAAATCTGAATTTATTAAGCACATTGAGCGGCATCGCATCAAATAGCGGCTTCGAGATCAGGATCATCGCATCAAATAGCGGCTTCGAGATCAGGAGGGATAGGAGCATTTCCAAAATTTCATATCGGGTTATACAAAACAAATTTGGCTAGCACATCCGCTACTTTGTTGCAAGTTCTCACTAAATATGAATTTAGTGATATGAGATAAGATGCCATCAGAATTTACATGTTAAAATATCATATGTTCGAGCTATGACTATGAGATTAGAGTTAAAAATCCTAGGAACTATATTAATAAAATGTTAAATTTACAAAAGAATATGTGAGATAAATAATGTTTATATTCCTTAAATTTATTTATTTGTTAAGAAACCATGTATTTTTTCAAAATTTGAATAAATGAAGGTAACAAAGATTAAGACATCTAGGATTACCATAATCTAATCATGGGAAAATATCACTTTACTACACAAGTGTCGTTAGATGCTGAGAGCGTTGTTTGGTTGACCTTGCGCGTTTCTTGAATTTGTGAGGAACTCCACAATGCGGGACCATGTTGTTGGTTTCCTTAGTATCTCATGCTTCTAACGATTCAAGGACTCTGTCTTGCACCCAACAACACAAACCAACTACAGGGGTGTCGTGAGCTTCTTGACCTCCACCCGAGGCTGTCTATGACGTCCTGCGTCCCACAACTCAAAGTAACGACACGAAAGTTGTTGGTTGCCTTAGCACCTATGTTGGCTCCAAATCTTATTTAGCTCGATTATGTTTTCACTCTCGAAATCCTTTTCGGTTGACTTTGCTTCAAAAGGGACATGTTTTCCTGAAAATGCAGTTAACACCCCATGACGCACTATTGATATATAAATAAGCCAAATCATATCCGAATAGGAGATAAAATTGGGTTAAAAGGAAGAAATTTGATTCAGGAAGAAATCAGTCTTAAGTCTTATTACATGTTTATCATGTTGACTCTATAATTCCAGGATATAAAAAAGGGGTAATTCCATGTTAGTACCCCAACCTTGCCTCATTCTTAAATCAGTACCCCAAGTTCAAAAAGTTTTTTGCCGGTACCCCAAGTTTAATTAGTTGCAGATAAGTACCTAAGATGGTTAAATCTAATAGAATTGGTATGTAAAAAGACCAAAATGCCCTCAAAGTATAATTTATGTGGTAATATATGATAAATATGAAATTAACATCATACCCTCCATCGAATAACAAAGTGTACAATTATTTAAGGGGCATATCTTTCTTTTTAAGTAAATAAATAAGATAATCAAAGTTAACATGTGAAATTACAATATTGCCCTTCTTCAACCTCAGCCTCCAACCTCGCAGATCTGGTGGCTGTGGCGCGAAGACGTCTTTGAGGTCGTCGTTCTTCGAGGCAGAGAAGATCTCGGTTCCTTACTCAAATCGTCGCCGCCGCCGCCAGATCTGGGTTCCTCCGTCGCGGGCCGCAATATCTGGGTCCCTACGGCGTGCATCTGGGTTCCTCCACTATCGCGTCGCCCCGCATATAGGTCCGAAGCATAGAGGAGCAAGCCAGCCGCTTCAACCAAAGCCTCCATGGAGAAGTTTCTCAATCCTAACCCGAAGCCCCAAATTGATTATGTCCCCGCAATTGCAATTTCAATTGAAACGTCCTTAGGCGTCGGATCGTCTTCGTCGGCTACTCCGGCGATGGCGAAGAGGTGCAGGAGCTGCAATAAGAAATTGGTGCTGACGGGGTTCAAGTCGTCGGCTCTCCAGAACTGCCGGTAAATCCTGCTTGCATCAGCACCACCGTGAACCGCCATATCCTCCAGCTCCGTCTCCAGATCCAGATCTGGCATGACCACTTACAGAGGCATCACCATCTTGCTCTACGTTTACGTCCCCGTCATTGGAGCCAATGCTCGAGCTCGCGCCAACACAGACTGGCTCGATCAGAACGGTTTCGTTCTCGATCGTCAACACGTCCATGGCGTGGTTAAGAACAATGTGAGCGATAAAGTTGTGGAAGGAAACAAATCGATTGATTTTACTTACACATGTAAATATTTCCTGATCTGTTTGGGCACGAGAGAATCAAAGGAGATATATGGATTGAGTTGATTGGAGAATGGGGGAGAATTGAAGGAAGTGGTCATGAGAGAGAGTGAGGGGAGGTTGAAGAAGGGGGCTGATGGTCATTTCACTAGTTTTTTTAAATTTATTTATTTTTTTAAAATTTTGTTTGAAAAGACTAATATATCCTTAAACCATACCATTAGTTTATTGTTTAAGGGGGTAAAATAGTATTTTCATATATACCAATTAATTTCCAAACTAAAAAAATTAAGTATTAGGGGCATTTTAGTCTTTTTGCATACCAATTCTGTTAGATTTAACCCCACTAGATACTTATCTTCAACTAATTAACCTTGGGGTACCGGCAAAAAACTTTTCAAACTTGGGGTACAGATTTGAAAATGAGGCAAAGTTGGGGTACTGACACGGAATTACCCCTATAAATAATCTGTGAAATTTGTTTAGCTAAAGGTAGTAAACTATATTTTTCTCACTGAGGTAGTATAATTGTCATTCTCCAAATTTTCTAACAGGTGCATTTATTGAAGTTAGCATGTTTAAGAAAAAAATTTAGAATACTAACCAAAATAATTTTGTAATTGAAATAATAAAGTGAGAAATATGTTTAATTAGATGTAACACATTGTCATTTTTTCTAGTGGAAATTGCAAAAAATCATAGTCAACTATACATCAATTGCAACTTACCACCATTAACTAGAGGTTAAAGTACTTTACCACCTTTAACCTTTGTAAAGCCGTGTAAAGTGTAATAGTTAAACTTAACCTAAAAATTCTCATTGCAAGTCTTGTGAGTAGATTGTGTAAAACTTAGTTGTACATATCAGGTCGGGCTGCACAACTAAAATATCAAGGTTATTAGTTGGGTTTGACAATTCCTTTTATATATACCCATTTTATTTCACTTCTTTTCCAAGTAAGATTAACTTAACTTCTCCCTCTCATACTCATGAACGCGTGTGGTTTATTTCCCTTTCACGTTCGTGTACACATGAACCTTTACTTCAACATGTGATTTCTAAATTTTATGAAATGAAAATTCTAATTCTTAAGCATAAGTGTAAAATTAAAAAAATTAAAACTTCTTATTTAACAAGAAATCAATTATGAAAATGCCGGCGGCGACCTCCCTCAGACATCAATTGGTTTTGATGTCGATGACTTTGATAAATGCTTGTATAAGAGCATGCTAGTCCAGGAATAAACTGTAGGTCTTTTCAAAATGGCGTTCGAGTTGTCAAAAATACCGAGGAGCCACCAAATGACGAAAGAGGCTTGGAGAGAAAGCCGTGCATGCATAGTAGGTCATTGATTTAAATCTCTTATCACATTGATTTGTATATTGGACGGTGATTTCCCTCATTTTTGCTCTCTTCTTTGTTTTCAATATATTCCTATATTTCTTAGTCCCTGTTCTAATGTGTTGTGAAATTTTGATCAGCTAGTTGTGCAAGATGCCACACACAATGTTACGTAAGACGCTATAACGTTGTGTCTGACTTCTTGCGTAGATAAAGCAGGACAGTAAATATAAAGCTATAAACAATGACACAGCAGATTGTTTACCCAGTTCGGTGCAACGTCACCTACGTCTGGGGGCTCTTAGCCTAGTGGAAAGATTTCACATATCAGTAATTCGTCAGAACATACAAGTACCTGTGATCAACCCTAGATCTATACTTTATGCTACGTCTTACAGTGCAATCTATCTCAGGGTCTCCCCCTGAATCCAAGACTCCGTCTTGATTCCACTCTTTGAGCAATCACATTGCTCTGTCGGTTTAGTTCTTCAATGAACTTGGTGGTTGCGTGCAGTCTTCACTCACGCTTACAGTAAACCCTCAATCACCTAACTCTCAATAGTTATGTGATGCACAATATCCTAAGCTCAATCTGCAATTTCTCAGCCCGCATACCTTCACATCTAAGAACCTTGCAAATTGTTGCTAGGAAACAAATAAAGAACCACACGATTGCTAAGGGGGTAGCCTAAGCTTTTATAGCAATCGAGGATGAGTACTAACCCTAAAGGGTTTCCTCTTAATCGCCGTCTTTCTTCTTTCCAGATTAGGAGTCGTTATGTAATTTCCTAATCGTCTTCTTACTTTTCTGTCGAAACTGCACTTTCTTGATTTCTGTCGATTAAAATGTTTGCCGAGACGCCGTCAACAATATTACACAAGATGTCGTAGAAGATGCTTCGACATTCTTTGTAACATGTTTCTTCAGTTCCTTTAAAAATCAACCAATCTCTAAAACCGTCGTAACTACAATCTCCCCCTTTGGCTATTTTTAAGGACAGCATTCTTCGTCATATTCTGCGTCGCATTTGTCATCTCGTCGATCGGCAGTGTCGCGCGTATCATCGCGTCGCGTCTCGCGTCTTCGCGTCGTCTCTATCTTTCTTCCTTGTATCATCGTGATCGCGCATATCTTAACTTACTCCCCCTTGCTGGCTCAAAAAGAGCCAAAATTTAAACAAATATTTGTAACAAAGCAGGGTAATAAGAAATAAACCAAACTTAACTCACACTCACTCCCAATCAGCAGTCGAGAGTCAGTGTGAAACAGTGTTCAACAAAAATTACAAAATAAAAGTGTTCAGTTTTTCGGAAATCAGAAAGTTCATGAAATTAAACAGAGCTGCTGCTAGAACTTGCAGTCTCTTCTTCAGTTGCTTCAGTGGTGGCATCTTGAGTAGATTCTTCTGGATCATTTGGCAGAGAGGTGGTGTCATCATCTTCGGAGCCAGGAGGGGACATGGATTTTAGCAGGTTGGCTCAATGTGATCGGCGCTGGAAGAGATGCTTCAGGGCTGTCTTCAAATTGATGATGTCCTCGTCAAGCACGGCTATCTCTCGTTCAAGCATAACTGCATCCCTGCTGGTGGTCTTGGTTAGAGGGGCGGCACTTGTGGCTCGACTGGTCGTTGCCTTGGCTTCTGGCCTGACAAGATCAGGAGCATGCTTGCCCTCAAATAATTTGTGGCTCACCACAATCAGTCCTCCTATTTTGCCAACCTTATCTGTTGTCTTCAACACTCCGGGGTGTTGGTGTACAAGCAGCTCAGAGATAAGGGATGGAAAGGCAATAGGTATTTTTACAGCAATTGATCTGGCATGACAAATAAGATGATCAATAACAAATTGCCCAAAATCAAGTGTAGACCCAGTACCTATTTGGAAGATTAGGATCGCCAACTCTAGTTTGATAGACGATGCGTGAGTAGAAGGAGCCCAATTTGCTACTCCTATGTGGAAGAGAATGGAGTACTTGGAAGTAAGATCTGATGCTGCCACAGCGCCTTTAGTCGGCCACTTTCTGCTTTTGTCTCCGGTAATTTCACGGAGTACCTTGTTTAGGTCAGGTGGAGGCATAGATCGCACGCGCTTTCTCCCCAGGAAGTCATTTATGATGTCAGATGAGATGTTGAAGCGGATGCCTCTGACATACACTTTCTCAAAATCCGGATCATCCGGAGTCCCAAACCCAGTAGGCAAATTGGCAATAAATTCCTTAACCAAGAGGGGATAGTGGTTACCAATGTTTGTGACGGTTTTCATTAGTTCTGCCTTCTCCAGGAGCTGGACAATGGCTTATAGTCCTAGCAGCTCCGATGACAGGGTCTTTTCCGGGTACGCCGTTCTTTGAAACACGAACTCCCACCTTTTCGCTCCGTCTGCCGAGTGAAACGACACATTGTCGTAAGGGACACTCGACGTGTTCTTGATCGTCTTCAGGATCTTTTTCTTCTTTTCTTTCTTAGCAGTAACCTCCTCTTCTTCGTCATCAGTTGCTTCAATTACCAATCTCCTTTTGGAGACCACTTTCTTTTCTTTTTCCTTGACATACATCTTCTTCTTTTTGTTGCTGGGGCCTCCAACATTTTTCACCTCCTTTCTCTTCTTGGTTTCCTTGAGTTTTTCGACCATTACAGCTAGACTCTCATTTTCTTCAAGTACCTTCTTCTTCAGGGATGACAACACCGTGTGTGCTGCCTCAGTAGCATCTTCTATCGCATCTTCTCTGGCATCCAGAGGAACTTCTTCTGTGTGGTTTGTGGCGACACTGTTGTCCTTCTCAGCTTCTTCCTCGGCTTCGTTCGAGTCAGCGACTTCTTCTTCTACTACAGCCTCCTTTGTGGCTTCAGGAATGACATCTGTTGCTCCTTCTTCTTCTCTTTCTCCTTCAGCAATACGCTCCAACCCATGACTGACCGGAGTCAGGTCTTTCTCTTCTCCTCCAGGATTAATCAGTTTCTCCACCACACCTTCTTGAGGTGGTTCTTGGTTTTCCAGAAGTGACTCTAACAAGTCACTATTTCTGGAGGTATCGGTGTTTGAGATAATGGAAGAGTCGATACCTGGGACGTATGTTGGTTCTGGAACAGGAACAATCTGCATGGACGCTTCTCGATTTCTCTGGCCAAGATCAGTCTCCCTTTCTGGCCCAGTTAGGTCTGACATTGAGAATGCAGAACTTCCGGTTCGAGATTGTTTAGGAACTCGAGAAAAAGTTGGCATTGGAGCTTCCTCCGGTGAGGTCTCCTTGGAGATTTCTTCTGTTTTCTTCAGCGTCTTTGGCCCTTTAATCCGAACTCCATGCTTGTTGGTTTTTGCTTTGCTGCTCTTGGAGCTTTTTGCTTCTGCTTTCTTTGGTTCGGAGGCCTTCTTTTGTACTATCGTGCTCCGAGTTTTCACCATGTCTGAGTAGTGAGATTTTTGTTTGCAGAATGTGAAAGGTGAGGGAGATGAGATCAAACACAAGAAGGGGCAGGCTAGGTTTAGATTTTGAAAACAAATTGATTCAAATCTGTTAAAGTCTGAGCGTATCTTTTCCTTCCTTTATATGGGTTTTTGGTCTGCTTGGCCTAATGGCATGTGTTGGGATTTTGGACCGGTTCATGAAGAGGCACCAACTAACTCCTCTCAACCGTTTCTTCTTACTGCTCATTGATGGTGCACAGATCGAGTGATGATCTGAGGTTCTCAAATCTGCTCGCATCTAATGCCTTTGTGAAAATATCAGCAAGTTGCTTCTCTGTGGGGATGTGCTCTAAGATGATCTTCTTATCTTCGACTAGTTCTCGAATGAAGTGGTGTCTAATGTCAATGTGTTTGGTCTTACTATGTTGGACAGGATTTTTGGAGATGTTGATAGCACTGACATTATCACAATATAAAGTCATGGCTTCCTGTCTGACATTGTATTCGACTAACATCTGCTTCATCCATAACAGTTGTGTGCAGCTACTCCCAGCAGCAATATACTCCGATTCGGCAGTGGAAAGGGCAACACAGTTTTGCTTTTTACTAAACCATGATATGAGGTTGTTGCCAAGGAAGAAACATCCTCCAGATGTGCTTTTCCTATCTGCTGTGTTTCCAGCCCAATCGGTATCACAATACCCCACCAGGGTAGAGGATGTGTCGAATGAGTATAACAAACCCAATTCTGTAGTCCCAGAGATATATCTTATAATTCTTTTAGCTTGAGATAGATGACTAACCTTAGGATCAGCTTGATATCGTGCACATACTCCTACAGAGTAGGCAAAATCTGGTCGACTTGCAGTAAGGTAGAAAAGACTACAGATGATGCTTCTGTATAGGTGTTGGTTGACGGCTTCTCCTGGATCATCTTTAGTTAGCTTGACATGTGTAGCTGCAGGTGTCCTTTTATGTGAGGCTTTCTCTAGCCCAAACTTCTTGAAAATATTCTTCGCATATTTGCTCTGAGATATGAAGATGCTATCTTTTACCTGTTTGATTTGGAAGCCTAGGAAATAGGTAAGCTCTCCTACCATGCTCATCTCGAATTCTGATTGCATCTGTTGAATAAATATTTCTACCATTTTGCTTGATATCCCTCGAAAGACAATGTCATCGACATATATTTGAGCTATCATCAACTTCCCCTCCTCATTCTTCACAAATAGAGTCTTGTCGACTCCCCCTCTAGTGTAGCCGCTTTGAATCAGGAATTTTGTGAGCCTTTCATACCAAGCCCTTGGTGCTTGTTTCAACCCATAGAGAGCTTTCTTGAGTTTATACACATGATCAGGATAGTGAGGGTCAACAAATCCTTTGGGTTGTGATACATATACTTCTTCATTGAGGTTCCCATTCAGGAATGCACTTTTTGGGTCAAACTTTCGACGAGGCTCTTTATCAGCCAAAATATAACAAGTGGAGCCAAAGATATGGAAGTACTTATCATTGGGCTTTCTCCCCCTCCATATTTCATAATGAGTCACTGACATACCTGGTCGGAGAGTGACTCGATTGTGGATATGGCAAGCAGTGTTAAGTGCTTCTGCCCAAAAGTGAGTTGGTATGTCCTTAGCCAGCATCATAACTCTAGCCATCTCTTGTAGAGTCCTGTTTTTGCGCTCAACAATGCCATTTTGTTGGGGAGTGATTGGTGCTGAGAATTCATGAGCTATCCCTTCTGAGTTGCTGAATTATGCAAACTTGCTGTTTTCGAACTCTCGACCATGATCACTACGAAGGCGGATTATTTTGCCAATTGTCTCTCCTTTTTCTTGTTGGACCTGGATGCACAGATTTTTGAAGATCGAGAAGGTGTCTGATTTGTCAAGAGGGAAGTCAACCCAAGTGTATCGTGAGTAATCATCTACACATACAAAGACATATCGTTTTCCTCGAAGGCTTTCAACTTGCATTGGTCCCATGAGGTCAACATGTATCAGCTCAAGTACTCGAGAGGTGGTGATATGCTGTAGCTTCTTGTGTGACATCTTGGTTTGCTTACCAATCTGGCATTCTCCGCAAATCTTTCCTTCCACTATTTTCAGGTTCGGCAGTCCTGTAATTGTCTGCTCGGAGATTGCTTTCTGCATACTTCTAAGATTTAGATGTCCAAGCTTTCTGTGCCACAGTTTGGTTTCTTCTGCTTTGGAGAAAAGGCACTTGGCCTCTTTGATATGTGTTTCGGGTGACCAGATGTAACAATTATCCGTTGAGCGAACTCCTTGTAGAATAGTGACTTGATCGAAGTCTTTAACTATACAGGCTTCTTTAGTGAATTTCACTTCTGAACCCTGATCACAGATCTGGCTGATGCTAATCAGGTTTGCCTTAAGTCCTTCTACAAGTAATGCTTCAGTCAGGCAAGTGGCTTCTGGATGCTTGAGTACTCCTTTTCCAATGATTCGACCTCGAATCCCATCTCCAAAAGTAACAAAGCAGTTTGTATATAATTTTAGATTGGAGAGAAACTCTGGAGTACCTGTCATGTGTCGAGAACAACCACTGTCGAGATACCAGTCTTTGTTTGTTGATGCGCTTAAGGATGTATATGCAACATTAGCTCGATAGACTAGGTTCTTAGGTCTCCATTCAAGGCGGGATGTCTTCTGAGGAGTTGAGAGATGCCTTTGATATCTCTTCTGTGGTAGCTGAGCTTGCTTCCTCTCAAGAAGTTGAAAACAAAAAGGTCTGATGTGACCAGGTTGACCACAGTAATGGCATATTCATTGATATTGATAAGCTGGTCTTCTGTAGCATTGTTGTCTGCGTGGAGGATGTCTTCTGGCAGTTGCTTGACAATAACATGTTGTAGACGATGTCATGACTTTTGTTGTAGGTCGTCCTGTAGGATGTGTTGGGGCATCCAGTGGTTTCTTGTCAGCCATGGCTTGTTGTGGGACAAACTTTGTTACTGCTGTTGAGGGGATATCGTGTGAGTACCCTAGTCCCGTCGTATCCTTGGACTGCTTTCCTACTGATAGGATCTTGTCAAGGCTTTCCGTGCTAGGATTCATCATCTTTACCGATTTAGTCATAAGACTAATTTCTCCGTTGAGTCTGGTGATTTCGCGTTTTAGCTCCACGATCGTCTCTAGAAATCTAGACTTGTCGTTGGTAAGACTGATAATCCGTTCACCTTGTTGATCAAGTATTAGAGTTTCCTTGATCCATCTGGTATGTAAGCCTTTGTATGCCTCGACTAGTTGCTCTTTAGTCCAATTCTCATTTGGAGTTGGATGGAGGTGATCATCATTGATATTGGCAGAATTATCTATGTTACATACAGGAGTAGTAGTAGTGAATGCAACAAAGTTGCTTACCTCTTCAGATCCACTATCTTCATTGTCATCGTCAGATAGGGTGGCATTGTAACCTCGTTTTTGTTGTTTGAGGAAATTTGGACATTCTCTATGGAGGTGGCCGAATCCTTCACATTCATGACATTGAAGTCCTTTCTTGTTGTTTTCTTCCCCACTCTTGTTTGGTCTGTCAAGACTTCCTCCTGTTTGTGCTTTTTGTGGAGCTTTGTTTCTGACATTTGCTGTGACATTCCGTCCACCCATTCGACTGAATCTTCTCATGACTTTGTTGTAATTTTTTGTGAGAAGAGCCATTGTAGCATCGATGTCTTCATCAGAATCAGAATCCTCAGGATCTGGTTGCTCGTGTGTTGAGCTTTTGAAAGCAACTCCTTTGTTCCTTTTGTCGATGTTAGGCGGAGACAACTCATAAGTCATTAGAGACCCCATCAGCTCATCAAATTTCAAGATCTTGAGATCATGAACTTCTTCAATTGCAGTGATCTTCATCTTAAACCTAGGGCTAAGAGCACGCAAGGTTTTTCTTACCAGTTTTTCATCAGACATTGGTTCTCTCAGAGAGTAGGATTCATTGGCTAGATCACGAATACGAACATTGAATTCTGCAGTTGATTCGTCTTCTTTCATGATGAGGGCTTCGAAGTTGGTTGTCAAGTATTGCAGTTTTTGTTCTCGAACCTTAGTTGTTCCTTCATATGCAACAGCCAGGATATCCCATGCAAATTTGGCAGTTGTGCATGTGTTGATCAGTCTGAACACGTTTTTGTCAACACCATTGAAGATAGCATTCAGAGCTCGAGAATTTCCCAGTGATTCTTCGTCTTCATTATCAGTCCAGTCTTTTTCTGGTTTTGGACCGATAGGATTGCCATTATTGTCACTGAGTTGTGGAGCATTCCAACCATTGATTATACCCTTCCATGTCTTGTTGTCAAGTGACTTCATGAAGGACACATTCGAGCCTTCCAATAGCCGTAGTTGCTTCCATCTAGAACAGGTGGTTGATTTATGGATCCTCCTTCTCTGGTATTGTCCATCTTGATCAAAATATTTGTTTAGGAACTCACCTAAAGCTGTATGTGCCCCCTCTGATACCAATTGAAATTCTGATCAGCAAGTTGTGCAAGATGCCACACACAATGTTACGTAAGACGCTATAACGTTGTGTCTGACTTCTTGCGTAGAGAAAACAGGATAGTAAATATAAAGCTATAAACAATGACACAGCAGATTGTTTACCCAGTTCGGTGCAACGTCACCTACGTCTGGGGGCTCTCAGCCTAGTGGAAAGATTTCACTTATCAGTAATTCGTCAAAACATACAAGTACATGTGATCAACCCTAGATCTATACTTTATGCTACGTCTTACAGTGCAATCTATCTCAGGGTCTCCCCCTGAATCCAAGACTCCGTCTTGATTCCACTCTTCGAGCAATCGCCTTGCTCTGTCGGTTTAGTTCTTCAATGAACTTGGTGGTTGCGTGCAGTCTTCACTCACGCTTACAGTAAACCCTCAATCACCTAACTCTCAATAGTTATGTGATGCACAATATCCTAAGCTCAATCTGCAATTTCTCAGCCTGCATACCTTCACATCTAAGAACCTTGCAAATTGTTGCTAGGAAACAAATAAAGAACCACACGATTGCTAAGGGGGTAGCCTAAGCTTTTATAGCAATCGAGGATGAGTACTAACCCTAAAGGGTTTCCTCTTAATCGCCGTCTTTCTTCTTTCCAGATTAGGAGTCGTTCTGTAATTTCCTAATCGTCTTCTTGCTTTTCTGTCGAAACTGCACTTTCCTGATTTATGTCGATCAGGATGTTTGCCGAGACGCCGTCAACAATGTTACACAAGATTTCGTAGAAGATGCTTCGACATTCTTTGTAACATGTTTCTTCAGTTCCTTTAAAAATCAGCCAATCTCTAAAACCGTCGTAACTACATGTTGCTTTTGTGTTTCTAATAATTTATTTTTAATTACTTATTTTCTTTTTAGGTTTCAGTTTGAATAATGATTTTTACTAAACCATTTTTTAATTCAAATTATTAATGCTCAATAACCCCTCGGGCGGCTCATCTATGAACGATAAGTAAACTGGCACTAGAAAAAGTCACCTGAAAAGAAAATGCAGTTTGGGCATTGGTCAAAGATTATGACATGTAGAGTGTCGTGTAGATGAACCTTCATTATTTCTCCCTTGAAAATAACATATCAAATTATTAGATCGTATAATCAAATACACTAAGAAAACTCATCGGAAATTTGATGAATTTGACAAATAAATACTTAAATCATTTTATTTGGTTGATGAATCTGATCTTAAATAATGATATGTGATTAACATGTAATGCAATTAGCTTGAGAAAAGAATTGTAATTCAATACAATTCTAATTAATATTAAATTTGTTTGTTATTATCATTTGGTATTCAAGTTTGTTTAGGAAAAGAATTGTAGTCCAACAAAATCCTAATCTATTTTTATTATTATTATTATTATTATTATTATTATTATTATTATTATTCTAATTTATTAACCAAAATTGAATTTAAGTAAACAAAATAATTAACATATAATTTAATTCATAAATTCTAAAAATTAGAATAATACTTATTTTTTTGAAAGGGAACGCCACGTGGCATATATGAAGATTTTCCTTAAATATATAGGGATGCACTCCACTACAAACTCCACCAAAACGTCCAAACGTCCAAACCGTCATCTGCCGATCCATTTTTTCGCGAGCGACGATCAAGCGACATGGGGCGGAGCGGTTCACTAACACTGTTAGTCACATTCAAGCGACATGGGCATTGTCATCCTCATTTATTCAATCTAGTTCCTTGAGTTCCAAGTTGATAGATACTTATAGGTGCGGCTGCACGCTTCATCACTCATGCTCATCAAGGGGCCCTGAACCATACCCTTCACTACGTCTCATCGTGGGGAAAAAATCCTTTCGAACGCAACGTGCGCTCCCACTATAATCCGTCCAAAGGCCAACGATGTACGTTATGCCTGCCCTATTACAGGCAACGTTAGGACATGTCAAACCAATGGAGTGACGTGCATGTAAGCCACTTGCTCCAAGGTATTAAGGCAATGATCACACGACGACGGTGTATGCGCTGGTGACTAAAACTATGCACCATACTCCACCTCAGGTCATCCAATATCATTCTCGAGATGATATCTGTGATATGACTTTGGTAGTCCCACTACCTTGATCAACAGAACTTGATCTTAAGTCATCATCACACTAGTCTCTTATAGATAAGTATCTGACTAGGGATATGTCAAGCATAACTTGATAAAGGTTCTGCTGTTCTTGTGCAAACACTAACGAATTTAGATTAAGTTATCGCTTGACACATTATCACAACACAATAATAATGCAAATGCCATTTATTGCTTAAACAGAAGATTACATAGAAAAGACTTGGACTAGGGCATAAGCTCTTACACATGGTACATCGACATGTTATACATCAATAGTAAGACAGTTATACACAAACCTCTGAAAATGGGTAATCGTTTTATGTGCTGCTGAACATCATCTAAATACACTGGTTATACAATATATAACATCATGTTATACATGACACACCACCAACTATTTGTTACCAAAATTATTGATGATTAATTGAATATTTATTTCCAAATTAAATGAGCATTTATTGCAGATATGTAAGTAGGACATAAATTACAAGTCAACAATCAACTATTCGTTACCAAAATTATTGATGATTAATTGAAGATTTATTCCAAATTAAAAGAGCATTTACCGCAGATATTTAAGTGGGACATTAATTACAAGTCAACCAAGCTAATAGTCGATTTTGATATCAATAATATGAATCAACTCTAACATCAGTGATACAGTACAAACTGGCATGTTATACAGGATACATCGACATGTTATACATGAACAGAAAGATAGTTGCAAACTTGATTAATCTAAAACATGCCCGAAGGTCAAGAGCCTACAAAAACATTAGAAACACATAAAATGAGTAAAAAACATGCAACGACGGTGGTCATCCGTTGTCATCCTCGTCGTCATCATCTTCTGAACCTCAGATTTATTGTACATGAAAGAAAAAACTTTAGATTGGATCGAAACCGGCTAAAAAAAAAATTAGAAATCAATAACAACATAATCGACAACAAATCTAACATGATATAGTGCTACTCAGATTAGATCAAAATCGGGTTCAATGAAAAAACAACAAATGGAAACTACAAAACAAAGAAATCAACATAAGATGAAACCGAAAATCGCGCTACTTACCGATCATTCTCAGCCGAATTGAAGACAAGAAATCACACGCCTCACCGTCTTTGAATCAAAACCAATATCGCTTTGCAACAAGTCAAACGTCGTGCACATTGTTATGAGAAGGCAAACCGTCGAAATATGAGAAGACAAACCGTCGAAATGGGGTATTAGGTTTGTTAAGCGAAAAGACCCAATACCACCATTTAAACGTCTGACTCGGTTAAGTAGGGAGACTCTCCATCCGTGCCAGGTGTCACCATATCCTCTCTCCCGCATCCATCCAACGGTTATACATTAGTTTGGACGTTTTGACATTTTTGAGGAGTTTGTATTTGATACCTGCTCTCTCTCTCTCTCTCTCTCTATATATATATATATATATATTTATATAGAAGATATATCAGGTACAAACCAATTAAAAATGTCAAAACGTTCGAACTGTATAACATGCAGTGCAATGTTGTAGAACCACGTAGAGCATGTAGTATATACAAATTATTAGTGATTCAATTTAAATAAAATTGAGAGTAGTAAATTGACTTAAAAGTGGTAAACTAAGTTGCTATTCATTAACCTTCAAAACAAAGTTGCTATTCATCAAATAAAAGAAAAAATTAAAAAACAGTTAACCGTGAATTTTTGCACTTCCCCCTTTCTCCTATTTTAAAGACCCAACACACACTCTCTACTTGGAAATAATTTCTCAATACGCAACTACAAATCGATCCCTGTTCTTCGTCGTTCAACACCAACGGATCAAACAAGTTGAACTAGAAAATAAACCAAAACAGAAAAATAAGGTTAGTGGGTCCCTGCATCCCCTCTTTCAGGACTTCACTTTGTTTCCCAAACTAACCCTACCCTTGTCTAAGTCTTACCATTCATTCTGTAGTGAGTCTGTTTCAGCTTTGCAGTTACATCCAATGAGTTTATGTATTGTCATGTTAAGATCTAGTTGATAAAAATTCTGATCTAGATTGTTTATGTTTGGTATAACTAAGATTTTTACCGTCCAAACAAAAATAATTGATATGACCACTCAATTATGAAGAACAGTGTATTATTTTGGTAATGTGCACTAAAACTATACATGCATTTTAATTTGTGTTAAATATATTATATCTATTCACTCTTGTATACTCATATCTTGTTTTGAGTTTAATGGTATCATATTTATATAGTACTACTCAAAATATGTAGTGCATACCATATATGTACTCTGATGAGAAGCAAAAGAAGTTGATGATACACAAGAGTGGCAAGGTTTGGGTTCATCACATGACACTTTTATGAAAAGGGTACATTGGTCATATCGACTGAAGTAAGGCATGAGTGTCAAAGTTGTAAATTTAGAGTAATTAAGGGCTTTTGCTAATTCACCAAAAATTCTATATATGACAAGAGGATGGTCATGGTCTGGTGCAGAGAGAAAGAAGCATGCTCCTCTCTCCATTCTCTCTTTTCTTTTTGAGCGAGACAAAGCAACTTGAGATTCCTCATTTGCGGTGCTTCCTGGGTATGCCTTTCTACTCTAGGGAACAAATTCTTATTTCAATTACAAGTTATGAAATCATCTACTGTTACTGTATTTCCATTCAATTTCTCTTCTTCACCTGCTTTTCATGGATTATGTGACTGTACTGGTAATGGGTCAGTGAAAGTCTTGACATTTTTATATTCTGATCTCTCTGTTTTCTTCTTCTCTAGTTTTAGAATTTGTAGATGTGAAATCAAATGGGTTTCATGTGTGGTAACATCTTTAATTCCTGTGTTTGTGTTTGGCTGAGATTTGGTGTTTGTTTTCAGGGATGAAGTCAATTGATGAGCTGCTCTGTGGAGAGCTGGGGATGATCATTGGCTGGAGAAATAATTGTTGGGATTTTTAGTGAATCACAAGGTGAGTTTTTATTTTTCAGTATTTTTGGAAAATGCTTGGAATGCTTAATTTTTCCTTTAACTCTCTTTATATAAAAGAACCAACCAATAATGATATGCCTAATAAGACTGTTTCAGCTCAATGCCCTTGAAATTGTGTATTCTTGTACTGACTGCTACATGGAAAGTGAAAATTCTAGGGCTGATGTGAGGTAGAGAGTATGATGAAGTTGGTGTATTATCTGTCTTGATTAGCAACTAATTATTTATGGGGAGGATGCATTGAATTTACATTTACATTTACATTGCTGATATGTGTGACAGGAGAAGATGAGTATGCATGATTGTTTGATTTGGTATTGTGCAATAAGGGAATTTGAGAGTCCTCAATAGCATTATGTTTATTTTGTCATATAGGAAAATCATAATCAATGAATCTTTACAAGGACTAGCTTTTGTAGACGAGAGTTCACAATCATAGTAGAGAAATGTTAGGCTTGTTAATTTGGCTAACAATAGGGTGCAAAGAAGCAGGGAGATATTTCTTGGGGCAATATGCTTTTATTCACTGCCTATTCTTTTGACTCTACGCGATTTTAGCTACTCTCAAAATCTACTATTACACTGCATTAATGAGCATAAATCAATTGCACTAAACTGAATAATCTCTGACATACATATGGGGTTAATAGACCATTTTCCATTTTTGTTTGCCCAAGAAAGGAGGGAGAAGAACATAAGTGAACTGTTCTCTGTC
The DNA here is from genome assembly GCA_963920655.1 of Geranium rotundifolium. Classification (NCBI taxonomy): domain Eukaryota; kingdom Viridiplantae; phylum Streptophyta; class Magnoliopsida; order Geraniales; family Geraniaceae; genus Geranium; species Geranium rotundifolium. Next base: position 13,180,747 of record OY987315.1, read on the forward strand.
TAAGGCAATGTAGATACTGTTTTATGCAAGGTTAACTTCATATGTTGTCACTCTTCTGCGGGAAATAGTGTATTGAGGATGATAGTTTTTAGAGTGACCAGGGTGCCATACAGATGAAAAACAGACTTTGATTTTGCGGCCAAACTAATATATATGCCGTTTTGTTGTTTCCACGAAGGAAATAATTTTTGGTGGCAGTCCAATTAAATGCAAGCATCTCAGCAACATTGAACCGTCAACATGTCCAACGGATTGTACCATCAGAAAGTGCAGGATATTGAGGCTCACAGCTTGCCTCAATTTCAAACTTTCAACCAACAGCTATGCTACAATGACAGCTGCTTGGGAGTACAGTTGTCGTTTCAGAGTTCTCGCAAACTCTACTGCACATTGGAGTCATCCTCACCAAATTGCAGCTACACTATTTACAATTCCCCGTCAACTTTCAGCTTCTCGCCTAATGGAAACCCGATGTCATTTCAAGACTCTCAGACATACCCTCCTCATCTACATAATTCTCCCGACAATACTTATGGCTCATCAATTAGTGGTTCCTGCATAACTGATGACGTCAATTACTTGAAGCACAAGCTGAAAGAGCTGGAAACTGAAATGTTGGGACCTGATTCCGATATACTTGACTGCTATCAAAGTACCCGCCAGGGCGGAACTAACAATGCAGCCCGACCCGAGATGGAGCTCTTGAGAAGAACTCTGGAGGCCATCTCAAGAGGGGACTTGAAAGAGGTCCTCATCGCCTGTGCAAAAGCGGTGTCGAATAACGAAGTGTTGATGGCACAATGGCTGATGGGTGAATTACGGCAGATGGTGTCAGTTTCCGGCGAGCCAATCCAGAGGTTAGGAGCATACATGTTAGAAGGGCTCGTTGCACGCATGGCCTCCTCGGGGAGTTCCATCTACAAAGCGTTAAGGTGTAAGGAACCAGCAAGTGCAGATCTCCTCTCGTACATGCACATTCTCTACGAGGTTTGTCCATACTTCAAATTTGGGTACATGTCTGCAAACGGTGCCATTGCAGAAGCGATGAAGGATGAGGAAAGAGTGCACATCATTGACTTCCAAATTGGTCAAGGTAGTCAATGGATCACTCTCATCCAGGCCTTTGCAGCTAGGCCTGGAGGGCCGCCCCACATTTGCATTACTGGTATCGATGACTCTGCATCAGCTTACGCCCGTGGAGGAGGACTAGGCATCGTGGGTAAGAGGCTGTCAAAGCTGGCCAGGTTGTTTAAGGTGCCATTCGAGTTCCATGCTGCAGCCATGTCCGGCTGTGAGGTTCAGCAAGAAAACCTCTGCGTCCGCCCCAGGGAAGCACTGGCTGTGAATTTCGCGTTCATGCTGCACCACATGCCCGATGAGAGTGTGAGCACTGAGAATCACAGGGATCGGCTGTTGAGGTTGGTGAAGAGCCTGTCCCCGAAAGTGGTGACTCTCGTTGAGCAAGAATCTAACACGAACACTGCAGCATTCTTTCCACGGTTCCTGGAGGCGTTTAACTACTACACAGCAATGTTCGAGTCCATTGATGTGACACTGTCAAGGGAGCACAGGGAGAGGATCAACGTGGAGCAGCACTGCTTGGCGCGGGATGTGGTGAACATCATAGCGTGCGAAGGAGGGGATAGGATAGAAAGACACGAGCTGCTAGGGAAGTGGAGGGCGAGGTTCAGAATGGCAGGGTTCGTTCCATACCCGTTAAGCTCGTTAGTGAATGCCACTATCAAAACGCTGCTGGACAAGTACTGCGAGAAATATAGGCTACAAGAGAGGGATGGAGCACTGTATCTTGGTTGGATGGACAGAGATTTGGTTGTTTCTTGTGCATGGAAGTGAAAGTAGATCGAGAAAGAGCTTGTATTTTTGTTTTACTAGTTTTGCTCTTACAATCTAATCTTAATATGGTTATTAAGACCATTCTGCTGTGTATTCCTATTCCTATATAAGGGATTGATTGCTCATTTTGTTTGGCGCTCATGAAGTTTTTGATCAAAATACTCACACTTGTGTGTTCAGATCATCATCGGCTAATCAAAACTTACTGTACTTCTTAAGATCATTGGAGTTTTACAGTGAGTTAGATTTGAACATTTTTTTTATAAGCAGTGAGAGAATTTTATTGATGAAACCAATTAAAGTTTAAGGAGAAAACTAGGGCACATCAACAAAGAGAAATGAGAACAAAATGCAGTTAAAAATAGAAAATGAAAATAGACATAGGAACTTGCGACGCAAGAAGATTATTGAAATGGTAACGATGCCTCAATGTTAGGTGCGATTGACCTTGTTTCTAGCCTCCCGAACTTCGAATACTTGAATCATTTTCTCGTCAGATGTGTCAAATTTGAAGCTCATGGATTTGCATAAACCACATAACAGTTTCGCGTGGAGTATACATATAAGGTTATAGGTGGGTCAGAATTAACAAGATACCTAGTGTCTCTGAGGTACAATAATCCTTGTATCCGGCAACTTAGTACTTCAACTTGATAGAGAGATTTTGTCAAAGTTGCTTTGTATTTGAGTATGTAGAATGGAGCCGCTTCATCTCTTGTTATCTATACAGATATATGTCCAAGTACAATGGATGACTAGGTAGCTTGTTACACTTGTTTTCATCAATTTCTTTCCTTTATCTCTGCATGTCTAATGGGCCTAGACAGTGCATGCGTCTTATCTTTCAATTGTTTTCATTCGTGTTCGCAAAGATGATAAACTACAACTGTCATGGACGAGCATATATACACTTGAGATACCACATTTCTTACCCGAATAATTGATTCAGAAGAAGGATCGAAAACATTTAGAAATTAAGAGGAGGAGAAGGGTTCAGGTGGAAATCTCTTTCACAGTGCAAATTAGGAACCAATCCTAGTTTTCCAATAAAAAATATAACGTATATAAATTTAGCCAATTTAAGTATAAAAGGAGATCGTATTATGGATCGCATGAAGATTAGGTCAGTGAATTACGAGAGTACTCGCCACCTCACAGAAATACTAAACGCCTGGAAGATATGTATCACGAGAAATTGAAGAGATTTGAACTTCCTTTAATCTGACGCTGGTTTCGGATCAATCAGACTTCAGACCTGGGAGATATGTATCTCGCAATATTCGTTGACAGATCTGGAAATTCAACAAGTTTGATTAGAAAACGTAATATAACTTGAGGTTTGAATCGGACCAGGCGTCTGGAAATCCCGAATCGATCTTTCCCTCTATCCGGCACACACGAGTGCACAAGACCACCTGATCTAAACCCGAGTTCCCTTACTAGAAAGAAAACAAGTTCAGTTAGAGAATCCGGCAGAGTAACGGTGTGGAAAAATCAAGTTCTTATTATCCAGCTCATGGGGCTTCTATTTATAGAGTTTGGCTAGGTTTTTGGGAGCATGAACCAGCCCATAAAATGGGCTAGGTTCGGCTCCCTCCAAATCCTAGCCGCCGGCCAAGGCTTGGGCGGTTTGTGTTGGGGTATATAACAACGTGGAACAATTCTCTAGCAAAAGTAATCAAGAGAAATAAAGAACAATCACACAAGAACACAAGGATTTACGTGGTTCGGAAAATTGCCTACGTCCACGGTCACACTACTTTCTTATTATTACTCTCAACTCATGAATAATTATGGGATTACAAGTACATGTATTTATAGTGAAAGACTAAGGGGAATTAAGAAAGTCCTAGAATTCCTAATTATTTGCACATTAGGAGTTCTTTTCTAATTCATTATCCTAATGCAATTAGGAAATTGTGGCTTCCCTAAATAAATAGGAAAGTCTCCACAAACCCAACAGTTTGGGCCTCATGGGCCGAACCCATTAGGGTTTCGACCATGAGGCCTTAGCCTTGCCCAACTTGGCAGCCCATGAGGTATTCCAACCTCATGGGTTTCGGCCCCATTATCCATCATGGCCGGTGCCCAAAACCCTAGGGTTTTGGCCCTGTCAATGGTACGTGAGCTGACGGGCCTGTGGCCCAAAACCGTAGGGCTTTTGGCAACGGCCCGATTTAACCAATCCATAATTAATTCTGCCCGGATTCCCTAAGATGTGCAACCTATGCGTGTGACCCTTTAGGCTCATGTCCCGTTGGCAGATCGGTGTAAAATTACCATTTTACCCTTTCCATCATAAGTGGCCTCTAGTAAGGCATTATGATTACTCGAGAATGTTACATAGACACAGTCATGAATATACTCATATGTCGGTACGTGAAATCACATCCTCACACGGAAGGATCTTTGAGGTCACTATGTGATAAGTGACGAGTTTGACTCAGTCTAACGTCTCTTGTAAAAGGGTTACAATAACGACTATGATTGGCTCGATCACGAGTCACATGAGTTGACTCAATAGATTGCTGAAGGATTTATCCCTCATACAGACGTATAAGCAGATATCTGTTTAGGCTACTTGATAAGTACAACTGAAATACAATAGCATGGTCATGCAGTCGATACGGAGTATCAGTTACAATTCAGTTAACTCAGATCAAGAAACAGGACAATTCAACGAGAATGACTTGTCTATGCCTCGTGGTTGACAAGATATCAAGAGGATAAACGGATAGATTCATGTACGACAAGGTTAAGTCGAAATCTCGATAATCACAAGCGTTGGGTAATCATAATGTCTTGCTAGAAGCCACTCATGATGGAAAGGGTAAAATGGTAATTTTACTAGTCTGCCAACGTGTCGTGAGCCTAGAGGGTCACACACTAAAGGTTTAGTAAAACGGATGGAATCATATAGAGGAATCGTGAGAGAGATAAAATCCGGTTTTGGATTAAACCTATTTTGGTTTTGGATTAAACCGGAAATCAAGAATGGTTTTGCTGGATCAATTAATTAGAATCTAAATAAATAGATTTCATTAATTTAGCTAAACTGGGTCTAGCCAGATTGGGCTAAGCAAGAATGAGATTCTCTACTTAATTAATTAATAAGCTTTGGTCTTTAAGCCCATTAAAGCTTTTAATTAATTATTGCCTAAAAAGAGTTATAAAAGGGAAAATTTTAGATTTTAATCACGAGAAAATTTTTCGAAAAAAACCCTAGTCACTCTCTCTCTCTCTCTTGGCCGACCGACCCCCTCTCCCTCTCTCCTTCTTGTTTTGCTTGCTTCGGTCTTTTAGCAAGAATCGTTGTGAGTATCTTCGGATTGCTCTTCATGTGTGGACGTTCTTTAGAGGTCACTGAATCTAATTTAGTTACAAAGGGATTTTGAAACAAGGTAAATCTATAAATTTTATTCTAGCCTAGATCTCATGATTAATTAATGATCATGTAAGATCCTTATTAAATATGGACTTTTGAGGTTAAATTCTTGTATGTGCATGAATTTAAATCTTTGGAACCCTAAAAAATTCCTTCAGATGTTGGGTGTCAAAAATTGAGCTTCACATGCTTTCAAAGTCGTGACATGATGGTCCTGACATCTATTCTAAAACTGGTCTCTGACAATGTTCAAAACAATGTCCTGAGCTGCTATGTATGGAGTGTCACGGTCGTGACATCTTTCTTGACTATGTTCTCTTGTCCTTTCTGGCCTTTTTTCCGCCCGATTTATCTCAAAAACTTCACACTTCATCCTAAATACCTGTGAAGACAATATGGCCCAAAGATCGATAAAAGTACAATAACCCTAAATTGTGACGAAAAGGTGTCCAAAAGATTTGTTGATGGAGCCACATCAAGTGACATATAAAGTGATGTAAAGTGTAATACAAAATGATGTAAACTTGTACATAAACTAATGTGAGGCAGTGCACAAAATTATGTAAAGTGTGAAACGAATGTGGGAGTGCGAACCAGACACCGGCGCTGAACTAATTCTTCTAATTCTAATAGAGGAAAAGAAAATTATACCTTCTCGACATCAAGGTTTTCATCAACGTCTTCGGCGGTACATCGTGCACCTTCGTCAATCATAAATTGTCGACCGATTTCACAAACTATACCTCCCTTGATGAGGATATTTTTCGGATACAAGAGAGTGTGGCGTCGACGAAGAGGAACGACCAATGCTTGTAGTCGATCAGTATTCTGGCAGCAAACATTGAGTTCTACAGGCGTTTAGTCTTTCTGTGAGGTGGCGACTACTCTCGTAATTCACTGACCTAATCTTCATGTGATCCATAATACGATCTCCTTTTATACTTTAATTGGATAAATTTGTATAAACATTAGATTTTTTATTGGACAACTAGGATTGGTTCCTAATTTGCACTGTGAAAGAGATTTCCACCTGAACCCTTCTCCTCCTCTTAATTTCTAATTGTTTTCGATCCTTCTTCTGAATCAATTACTCGGGTAAGAAATGTCGTATCTCAAGTGTATATATGCTCGTCCATGACAGTTGTAGTTTATCATCTTTGCGAACACGAATGACTTGATTAATTGTGAATCGGTTGTGATTAATTTCCTTTATTTGATAACATCAAGTCCATGATGTTTCAATTACATATTACATGCAAAGTCTGACTAATTCCGATTTTAATCCTTTACATGTTGGTGATGCTCTAGCATACATTTTGAACGTACGAAACATCCATTCATAAATTCCTACTCATGCATATCTAGTATACATATAAAACGGAAATAAATGTACAAAACTAAAGCTCATTCCTAGTATTTAGATCAAGAAATTGAAAAACCCTAAAGACTATGTCTTCCGGTTCTTTTAGACTGCCTTCAATTAGGGACTCCCAATGGCTGTAGACATCTTCAACTCCGGTTAAATCTCCATACACCATAAGCCCCCTTTCCGGTTCACCATTCTTCTTGATCTAATTACAAGAAGTACACGGTTCGCAGACCGGAAATTTAAATAACAAAATTGAAATTCAAAACGGCTACGCAGATCGCAAAATTAATTACAACATTTAACCAGCGGTTCGCATACCGCAAAATTAACCTAATTAAATCGAACGGTCTAGGGCTTTAACTTGTACCACACAAATCATGTTATCATTCAATTGACATGTTATCACACAAGCATGTTTTCAATCAATATGAATATTAACCAGTTTTAATCTTGCCTACGTTTTGATCCAATTTATCGAAATTGGACCGGTTTTAAAACGGTTTATCGAAACTGATTAAATCTGAAAAATTCTAAAATAATTTGGATTTACAGAATTTAGGGTTTGCCGCCACGATCTCGGATCGCAACACAAAACCCTAATGGGTTAGGGCCCAATGGGCCGAAACCCTAATCGGCCACGGCTAGGGTTTGGGAAACCCTAGCCGCCGCCACCTCCTCCGCCGAACCCCTGCGCCGGGCCATGGTGGGGACGGGGTGGTCATGGCCCACTGGCTGACCCGCAGCCACGGCCATGGCCAGCGCCGGTCGCTGGCGCCGCCTGTCCGGTCACAGGTCCGGCGGCCCGAGAACCCGGTCCGGTAACCCGGGAAATCCAAAAAATTCTGAAAAATTTCAGATCTATTATTTTTTTTTATAAAAATCAGTTTTCATACAGATCTAAGTCCTAAAAACCGAAATTAAAAATCTGTAAAATAATAAGGCATAATTCAATACCGAAAACACCGAAATCATGCAAAAACACAGGATCGAAGGATAGAACCCCTCTGATACCATTGTTGGGTTTCGGAGGATTCAAAAAAAAAGTGCGCATCGGAAAATTAAAATTTAATACCTCCCGAAACAGCCCTCGGATCCTTACAAACCTAGATCTTTTGTTTGTACCCCGAAAACGTGTAAGAAAATTATTTACCTTTTCGGTTTTGCAGACCAGTCAGATTGCGGGCCAGATAGCTTCCAAACCTGATCTCTAATGGAAAAGGCTACTTGCCGAGAAGTTGGAGAACTTTGACTTTCCTTTAATCTGGAGCTAGTTTCGGGTAAATCGGACTTCAGACCTGAGAGATATATATCTCGCAATATTCGTCGACAGATCTGAAAATTCAACAAGTTTGATTAGAAAATGAAATATAACTTGAGGTTTGAATCGGATCAGCCGTCTGGAAATCCCGAATCGATCTTTCCCTCTATCCGGCACACACGAGTGCACAAGACCACCAGATCTAAACCCGAGTTCCCCTACTAGAAAGAAAACATGTTCAGTTAGAGAATCCGACAGAGTAACGGTATGGAAAAATCAAGTTCTTATTTTCCAGAACATGGGGACTCTATTTATAGAGTTTGGATAGGTTTTTGGGAGCATGAACCAGCCCGTAAAAATGGGCTAGGTTTGGCTCCCTCCAAACCCTAGCCACCGGCCAAGGCTTGGGCAGTTTGGGCCTCATGGGCCGAACCCATTAGGGTTTCGGCCGTGAGGCCTTAGCCTTGCCCATCATGGCAGCCCATGAGGTATTCCAACCTCATGGGTTTCGGCCGCATTATCCATCATGGCCGGTGCCCAAAACCCTAGGGTTTTGGCCCGGTCCATGGTACGTGAGCTGACGGGCCTGTGGCCCAAAACCGTCCACGACCCTATTTAACCAATCCATAATTTATTCTTCCCGAATTCCCTAAGATGTGCACCCTATGCGTGTGACCCTTTAGGCTAATGTCTTGTTGGCAGATTGGTGTAAAATTACCATTTTACCCTTTCCATAATAAGTGGCTTCTAGTAAGGCATTATGATTACCCAAAGTCCATGATTATCGGTGATCCGATTTAACCTCATGTCGTCCATGTCACTATCCTTTTATCACTAGGTATCTTGATTAATCATAAGGCATAGAGCCGTCATCCTTATTTAATTAATCACCGTTTCTTGATACCCGAGATGATTGAAAATGATACTCTGTATCATCTGCATGACCATGCGTTTCCTTTCAGTCATTCTCATCAAGTGGCCTAAACCGATACCTATCCTATACTGTAGTATGAGGGATAAATCACTTAGACATCTCTCGTATCACACATATAGCCCATCCTCGATCCAATCACAACCGTTATGGTTACCCTTTCACAGATAACGTTAGGTTTGAACCAAACTCGGATATTGACTATATTGTGATCACAGAGACTCTTTGGTCTAAGGATATGATGACAAGCTATGAACTCTGAATATGTTCATGACAGCATCTATGAAACATATTCAAGTCGGGTCGTCCAATATCATTTCCACACTGATATCTATGATCTGACTCCGGCAAAACCTATTGCCATGATCAGTAGAGCGTGATCATAAAGAGTCGTCCTCATACTGGTCGCTTCAGATGAAGGTTGACTGACCAGGGACCCGTTAAGTATAAATCATACATATCCATGTGTTGAGACATCAATGATACAAATCAAATCATGCTTAAGATATTACTACAACACTTAGTAATATGAATGCCGATTTTATTTGAACTAATAATCTCATTACATGAGTAGATTTAAAATGCATTGTGCTAGGGCACAAAATCCCAACAGTCTCCCACTTGCCTTAAACCCAATGGGTAATCCAATCTAAACCCATTCCCCTGACATGCTCCTCATGCTTAGGCTGCGGTAGTGCCTTAGTTAAGGGGTCAGCTAGATTATCATGCGTTGAAACGTAGCTTATCTCTACTTCGCCTTTATCAACCATCTCTATGATGATGTGATACTTTCTCTCGACGTGCTTGGTCCTGTTGTGAAATCTAGGCTCTTTAGCGAGTGCTACGGCCCCCGTGTTGTCACACTTTAAGCTCACGGGATCAGATGTTTGCGGCAGTACATCTAATCCACTCAAGAAGCTCCAGACCCACACCGCCTCCTTAGCTGCCTCTAACGCAGCTATGTATTCCGCCTCCATGGTGGAGTCGGCTATTGTCTCTTCCTTAAAGCTTTTCCAACTGAAAGCTCCTCCGTTCAACATGAACACATACCCTCCTTGAGACTTGAAGTCATCGGGGTCTGTCTAAGAACTAGCATCAACATATCCAGTGACGCTCAGTTCTCCTTCTATCCCGCCATACCCTGAGAAGGCGTCATTTTTTCTTCTCAGATACTTGAGGATACACTTGACGACAGTCTAGTGATCTTGGCCTTTGGTTTTGTTGAATCAAGAAAGAAGAATAAGATGATCTCCTTCTCTAGAGCAAGTCCACACCAATAGGATGATCCTTTTTGATCCAACACACTTAGCCTACTAGAACTAGAGTGTGAATAACAAGAGAGCAAAGGAAGGAGAGGAGGGGGATTGTTCGGCCGGCTCTAACAAAGAGAGAGAGAGAGTTTCAAATCTTCTTGTTGTGTCTTGTAATTTGTATGTACTAAATGATATATTATAAGTTGATTTGATAAAGCAACAAATGATGAAGGCATGGGCTAAAAGTCATTCCACCACCTAATCCCACAATTTGCTCTTCATCAAAATCAACAACACCAACTAAGCATGGTGTGTGGCCCTCATACATAGCCCCACCAAGTGGGCAAGCCAAGACATGCCCAATTGGGCCTTTAATGGGCCGGCGTTGTGGCCTCATGTGCTGAGCCCAATGGGCTCGCCCATGTGGTCGCGTGCCGTGTCCAAAAATTATCTGACCCTCGTCGTCACTTATCAAACAAAGTCCAACGCGATATCGACGACAAACTCTATTTTCTCGATTCGCTAATCATTCTCACAAATCCGAAACCCATGGCCTAAAACCCTTAGTTTTGGCCATGTCTCGCTCCTCAAGAAACGCCAACCTTTCTTTGTCTCAAGTTACCCATATTGTATGTGTGTGACCCTCTAGGCTCATGCCACCGTTGGTAGATCGGCGTAAGAGATCTCTCTTGCCCGATCCATTATAAGTGGCCTCTAGTAAGACATTACGATTACCCAAGGTGCATGATGATCGATGATTCGATTTAACCTTGTGCGTACAAGTCACTATCCTATTATCTTTAGACATCCTGATTGATCACAAGGCATAGAGTCGTCATCCTTGTTTAATCAATCATTGTTACTTGATATGTGAGACAACTGAGAACTGATAACTCGTATCACTGGCATGGCCATGCACTTCCTCTCAGTCACTCTCGATCAAGTGGCCTAAACGGATATCTTTCCCATACCGCAGTATGAGGGATAAATCCCTTAGCCGTCTTTCGTGTCACTCATGCAATCCGTTCCGCTACCCAATCATGCCTGTTATTGCAATCCAGTTACGGAAAGCATTAGGCGCAAGTCAAAGCCGTACGTCGACCGCATAGCGATCACAAAGACTCCTTGGTCTAAGGATATCGTGACAAGCTATCACATTTGAATATGTTCATGGCTTAATCTATGAAACACTATTCCAAGCGGGTCGTCCGATACCAATCACCTCATGATATCTATGATATGATTCCGGGATCCCACATCCCTATGACAAGCAGAACTATATCATTGAGAACCATCCTCATACTGGTCGCTTAAATTGAAGCGTATTTTGACCAGGGACTCGTCAAGTGCGATCCGTACAGATTTATGGTTCTACTACTTTAGTGGTCATAAATAAGATCATGCTCAACATATTACTTCAACACATAAGTAATACAAAGCCGTTTTTATTCATTACAAACGATGATTAATATACATAGACATTTATAGACTACTAGCAATTAGACTAGGGCACAAAAATGCTATCAATAATGGATCCCACTGCCGAAGCATACGAGATTCCCTCCATCTTCTTCAGCTCATTAGGTGTTCTAGGACACTGATTCTTGTTGAGTTTGATGCCATGTCTTACTGGGAGGTTCCCTTTCTTAGAGTCAAGCATTGAGAATCTTCTCAACACTTTATCTATGTAGGTGCTCTGACTTAAGCCTAAAATTCTATTGGATCGATCTCTGTAGATCCTGATCCCCAGAATGTAAGCGGCCTCCCTTAAGTCCTCCATGAAGAAACACTTTCATAACCAAGCTTTGGTCTCAAGCAAGGTTGGGACGTTATTTCCCATGACCAGTATGTGGTCGACATACAGCACCAGGAACACTATGTTACTCCCACTGCTCTTCTTGTAGATACAGGGTTCATCTGGAGTTCTGATAAACCCGAACTCTTTTACAGCTTCATCGAACCGTAAGTTCCAACTCCTGGAAGCTTGCTTCAATTCATAAATGGATCGTTGCAGCTTACACACCTTTTCAGATGATCTGGACCGACAAAACCTTCTGGCTAGGTCATATAGACATCCTCCTGCAAATTCCCATTAAGGAACGCGGTTTTGATGTCCATTTGCCATATCTCGTATTCGAAATATGCTGCAATGGCCAACATCATCCGAATTGACTTAATCATGGATACTGGCGAAAAGGTCTCATCGTAGTCCATGCCTTGGACTTGACGATAACCTTTTGCAACCAGTCTTGCCTTGTAAGTCTGAGACTTTCCATCCATATCTGTCTTTAACTTAAATATCCACTTGCACCCTATGCGTTTTATCCTAGATGTGCTGTCTACTAAGTTCCAGACCTGATTGTCTTTCATGGACTTCATTTCCTCATCCATGGCATTCCGCCATTCCTTGGAGTTGGGACTGGACAAGGCTTGCTGAACTGGCAGGATCATCTTGATCCACAACGATCAAGTCATTTCCCTCTGTAGCTAAGAAGCCATATCTGACTGGGTTTTGACAAGATCTTTCAGACCTCCTTAGTCCTACAAGAGTTGTTGTTAGAATAGGACTCTGATCATTTACCTCATCGGGTACTTCTACATCCTCTGTAGGCTGTTCTGCGTCTTCTCGAATTTCTTCAAGAAGCACAAGACTCCCACTAGGATTCTTGGATAAGAGTTCTCTTTCCAAGAAAACCCCAGCTCGAGCAACAAAAACCTTGTTCTCTTCGGGTTTATAGAAGTAGTACCCCATGGTTCCTTTGGGCTACCCTAAAAAGACACCCTTATCTGCCTTGAGTTCGAGTTTATCACCAAGCATCCGTTTGATGTAAACGTCGCACCTTCAGATCTTGAGGAAAGACAACTTGGGAGCTTTCCCTTGCCAAACCTCAAATGGAGTGGTCTCCACTGCCTTTGTAGGTGCCCGATTCAAAATGAATGCGGCCGTTTCTAGGGCATGGCCCCAGAAAGATACTGTAAGATCGGCGTGACTCATCATGGAACGAACCATGTCAAGCAAGGTTCTGTTTCTCCGTTCGGAAACACCATTCAGCTGAGGGGTTCCTGGTGGAGTTAGTTCCGAGAGAATACCGTTATCCCTTAGGTGAGTGAGAAAATCTTTATCCAAGTACTCGCCACCTCGATCAGAACGAAGTGCCTTTATACTTTTACCAAGCTGGTTTTGTACTTCATTATGGAATTCTTTGAATTTATCAAAGGATTCCGACTTATGTCTCATTAAATAGACATACCCATACCTACTGAAATCATCGGTAAAGGTTATGAAGTATCTGAAACCTCTCCTGGCTTGTGTGCTCATGGGCCCACATACTTCTGAATGTATTAGGCCCAGGAGGTCACTTTCCCTTTCACCTAAGCCCCAAAAAGGCGCCTTTGTCATCTTTCCCATAATGCAAGATTCGCATGTCTTGGTTGGTGTGAATTCAAACAGACTTAATAGCTCACACTTGTGAAGTGTTGAGACGCGTTTCTCGCCAATATGGCCCAGACGACAGTGCCACATCACTGTCTGGTTTAAGTCATCCGACTTCAACCTCTTATTTACGTTATAGTTTGAACTGTAGTTAGAGTTATCAACATTTAGAACGTATAAACCACCGACCATAGATGCAGTGCCATAAACAATATTATTTCTTGATAAACTAAATAAACCATTATCTATGGTAAATACAAAACCAAGTTTGTCCAAACTGGACATTGAAATAATATTCCTACTAAAAGTAGATACACGTAAAACATTGTCCAAAACTAAATAAGCCCTGTGGGCATCCTAAGACTAACAGAACTGACAACCCTCGTTGACACCGAACTGTTGTCTCCGACTCTCAGATCCCGCTCGCCTTTCCCAAGGAGCTTCTTACTTTCCAGATCCTGCAGATTAACACAAATGTGAGTTTCTGCTCCGGTATCAACTACCCATGTATCTGAGAAAGTAACGTTGAGATTATACTCAACAATGTAAATACCTGATCCAGGTCCTAAAGGGTGTCCTCCCTTATGCAAGCTCTTCACATATTCCTTGTGCTGCCTAAAATCCTTTTTCCAATGACCTGGCCGCTGGCAGTAATAACAGACTACTCCTGAGGTCTAAGTATTCCCTTCAGTTCTAGGAACCGCTTGGATCTTCGGACCCCTGGGTGCACTTAACTGCCCAGCTAGGTGCATTGGCGCCTTACCCTTACCCGCCACTGCTGGTGCCTTGCCCTTGTCGGAATGTCCTGGTGACCTGCCAGTAGGTTTGCCAGCTCTTTTGAAGTTGACATCCTTATTGACCATCAGAACCTCAGGGGTTTTGTCCTTGAGATTTTTCTCTGCTGTCACCAATATTCCATGTAGTTCTTTGATGGTCTTTTCCATATTATGGAGATTGTAACTGGTAATCACATCTCCATAAACCTTAGGAAGCGACATCAGAACTTTGTCTGATTTCAGCTGCTCTATGAAGTTGTGACCTAGACTGGCCAAGCGATCAAAGAGCCGCTTCATCTTGAGGACATGTGGGCTACTGCCTCACCAACATTGTGCTTGCTATAGAATAACTCACTAAGAGTGTCGTATCTTTCGACACGAGCATTCTTCTGGTAGTATACTTTGATCTCCTCCATCATTTCTTGTGGATTGTCCATGAGATGCATAAACTGGTCCTGGGTATCTTTTTCCATGGACCCGACCATGAGGATGCAAACATCTTGTCGGTCGCTAAGATACTTGTCATAAGCATTCTTATCGGCCTCGCTGGTATCATCTGCAGGCACTTTCATTGGCTTATCCATAAGGATATACTCATGTCTGTCATACTGAAGGGCAAGCTTCAGGTTCCTCTCCTAAACCAGGAAGTTGGTTCCTGACAGCTTGTCATTCGACAGAAGAGACTTTAATGCTTCTCTGCCAGAATGTGTAGATTTGGGTTGCGACGGTGCCATTAATCTACACATGAAAATAAATTCAATCAGATTCTTAATTAAGTTGAAGTGAGAGATACTTGAGTATGAACATTTCTGATTCTTGCATACCTAATATTGAAGTGAGTTAATCTCATCGCTCCAGTTTTGGACATTGAAGTAGGACAGTCCAATCCTTTTACAAAACCATGTGATTCTTGGCTAGGGCTTATACATTGTATGTATACGGCATTGCCCTATATCTGATACCCTGGCTCAGATCATCTGAGAATCACAGCCAAGTCAACCATCTTTCTACGCATGGTCCAATCTGCATGGTTACTACGCTAATGCGCACGCACCCATGCAAGATTGTCCATCTTCTATTAGAACCCATTCCCATGGATCCACGTTAATCGTATCCACCTATGGGTCTGTGAACTAATTGAAGTGATGAAAAGTGGGCGGTATCTACTTTGACTTGAAATTACTTGCCGTTTAAATGTCCATTCTCACTGATCATTACTTGATCTTAACTTGAAATTATCATCTACAAATCCATGTAGAGATATTTTCAATTCCGATTTACATGTGCGTGATTAACTCATTATTATTAATCTTTACACATGTGGGTGATGATCTAATTAGCATGAACTTATGAAAATTAAAGCATACATTCAACCATACATTCATGAGCGTAAATGTAAACTTGGTTTAGCTAGCCCGCTAACCCTACTGGAATAAACTAAAACCTATACTAGATCTTGTCTTTCCTCATTCTCCTGGACTCCCACTGGCTCCACGCCTCCTCGGGATTACCGTCACTCTCTTCGGTTCTTCTCGTCGTGGAATTATGTAATTACATTTAATTTACATAAAATAAATGCCGTGACACGGAGGTCACAATTAAATTACAATCCAAAAACAACTCGCAGGTTTCCGAATTAAATCGGTTCACGCTCTTGTTTATCGAAACTGAACTGGTTTGAAATTTTAATTAAATCTTGCTGAAAATTTTTAGATTTTTCAGGGTCGGTTCTGACCCGAATCCTTTCCGATTTGGTCGTCCCTCCCGTTCCGGCCGGTCGAGCCGTGGCTTGACCCGATCTTGCTTGATCAAAATTTATTTTTTTGCAACGATTAAATAAATTTCAACAATTAATTCATCAACCAAAAACAGAAAATTTGCAATTTTAATCTCACAACACCGAAATAAATTGCAAAATTAAATCTAGCCTATCATGCTCGAATACAATAATCATGTGTAACCAAAGCTCTGATACCACTGAAGAAATTTCTGAGGGTTCCAAAGACTTAAATTCATGCACATACAAGAATTTAACCTCAAAAGTCCATATTTAATAAGGATCTTACATGATCATTAATTGATCATGAGATCTAGGCTAGAATAAAATTTATAAATTTACCTTGATTCGAAATCCCTTTGTCACTAAATTAGATTTAGTGATCTCTAAAGAACATCCACACAGGAAGAGCAATCCGAAGATACTCACAACGATCCTTGCTAGAAGATCGGAGCAAGCAAAATGGGAAGGAGAGAGGGAGAGGGGGCCAGTCGGCCAAGAGAGAGAGAGAGAGAGAGAGAGAGAGAGAGAGAGAGAGAGAGAGAGAGGCTAGGTTTTTTTTGGAAAATTTTTCTTGTGATTAAAATCTGAAAATTTCCCTTTTATAACTCTTTTTAGGCAATAATTAATTAAAAGCCTTAATGGGTTTAAAGCCCAAAAGTTATTAATTAATTAAGTAGATAAACCCATTCTGGCTTACCCCAATCTGCCAAGGCCCTGTTTAGCTCAATTAATTAAATCAATTTATTTAGATTCTAATTAATTGGTCTAGCTAAACCGTTCTTGATTTTCGGTTTAATCCTAAACCAAAATCGGTCTAATCCAGTTTAATCCAAAACCAGATTTTATCTCTCTCATGATTTCTCTATATGATTCCATCCGTTTTACTCAACCTTTAGTGTGTGACCCTCTAGGTTTACGACACGTTGGCGGACTGGTAAAATTACCATTTTACCCTTTCCATCATGAGTGACCTCTAGCAAGAAATCAGGATTACCCAACGCTTGTGATTATTTAGATTTCGACTTAACCTTGTCGTACATGAATCTATCCTTTTATCCTCTTGATATCTTGACAAACACGAGGCATAGACAAGTCATCCTTGTTCAATTGTTCTGTTTCTTGATCTGAGTTAACTAAATTGTAACTGATACTCCGTATCGACTACATGGCCATGCTATTGTACTTCAGTTGTACTGATCAAGTGGTCTAAATAGATATCTGCTCATACGTCTATATGAGAGATAAATTCTTCAGCAATCTATAGAGTCAACTCATGTGACTCGTGATTGAGCCAATCGCGGTCGTTATTGTAACCCTTTTACAGGAGACGTTAGACTGAGTCAAACTCGCCACTTATCACACAGTGACCTCAACGATCCTTCTGTCTGAGGATGTGATTTCTCGTACCAACATATGAGTATGTTCATGACTTTGTCTATGTAACATTCTCATGATCGGGTCATCCTATATCACCCATCTGGTGATACCATGACCTAACTCTGGCCCCCTTCTGGCCATGATCAGTAGAGCGTGATCATTTAGATTTAGCCTCATACCGATCGCTTCTTAGGATGCTATTCTGATCGTGGACTGCTTAATTAAGATTTTATCTGATCTGTAGATCTAGTATTATGTGTTGACACATTATTGATACAAATCAAATCATACTTAAGATATTACTATAACACTTAGTAATATGAATGCCGGTTTTATTTCAACTAATAATCTCATTACATGAGTAGATTGAAAATACATTGTGCTAGGGCACAAAATCCCAACAACATCCGCCAACACGAGAAGCAGATTGTTAGACCATGTCACGGCCGAGACATCCAAGCCGTGGCATGTGTCGAATGGGCAGTATTTAAACCTGTGTTTCTGTCACATTTAGGGCATCATGACTTTGGAAAAAACACATAGACATGTGCGAAAAATGGAGAGGAAGGCGATATTCAAGTTTCGAGAGGAAATTGAGAGTTCTATGGAGACGACCTTTGACCGTTAGGATCGAGAGTATTAAAGTCTAAGACTCAAATCTAGGGGAATTAATCGATTGACGAGATTCCATTCATCCGGGTTACATGGTTTCATCTTTCTACCTTTTCTCTTAGATTTAATTTTTGTATTCGAATACTCATGAATTGTAGCTCAATGATTATGCGCTAAAACACCTTAATGCATGAATGATTGTGAATATGATTTTCTGAATAATTACATATTGTTGGCGAGCAGTTTATGATTAATATGTGGATGTGATTTTGAGGCCAAGATGATCAATGGATAACTTACAAGTAGATTCATAGGGGGTTCAACTGTTCGGAACCCTTATCTTGTGATTGTCGTTCGACTTACATAGTTGTGGTGTGCTCTAGTTTTAGAGTATAGTAGACACATCGACTCTAGATTGGCTCCAATATCAAGAGGTGGAGTCAGTATTTTCATGAGCATAGGATATTGTTAAATTGCATGATTTTTTGGTTTATGTTTGCTGAATGTTTGTTCAATTACTTCCTAGCACCCATTGTGCATATCTCTAATTGAATTCATTTAAACTCGATATTACTTTATATTGCTAGTTATTACATCTCTATAACAAGCAACAACTTAATTACACATTTTACATTTGCATAGATAATCTGAATTATTTTATTGTTGACCCTTATTTGGTCCTTGTGGATTCGACAAGACTTTCCGTATTTTACTTATAAGGCTAAAGTGCCTATATCTACACCCAAGTATGACCAAAAGACAATTAGCCATCTCAAAAACTCAAAATGGACACTCAACAATAATCGATAAATATTTGGATGAAAAATTGTTAGTTTTTGAAGTAAAAAGAAGAAAATACCCTTAGCTTGACTTCAAATTTTCTAAGCATGCCATTGAGTTCTTCTTTGGTGTGTTCCTTCTCTCATCTTCTTCTCTCCATCTCACCACAACCCTTCCCAATCAAACTTAATAAAGTTCCAAAACAAATTAATTTGAGAAAATAGATGGAGTGAGTGTGAGAGTAGTGAGAGTTGATTTCTTTGGGTTTTGTCAGGCTAGATCTCGCAGGAGACCGAGTCGTGCTAGTTTTTAGCAATTGTGTTTCTTTGGCGTGAATGGGTTTGGTACTATTTGGGATTAAACTAAAGTTTTCAATAATGAGTTTATTTGGGATAAGTTACTTTATTTTGTTGATTGCAAAATTAAACTAATGTTATCAATAATAGTGTGGATTAGTTTGGTTATATTTGGGATCTGGTTTGAAATCATGATTTGATATGTCAACATTCACGATCTCAATTGAAAAATGAAGATATTTTGTTCAAACAAAAAATTCAGAAAAAAACCAGTAGTTATGGCTACAATAGAGATGCTAGTTAGTCAAAATGGAAGAGTGATAAAACACTTTAATAGGGTTGATCCGAAGCCAAGAACATTACGAATACTCTTCTCAAATTGATTCACAACCAAGTGAAAGGGAAACGTGGGATCCCATTCATGCACAACGGAAGTAAATAACAAAATTAACCTCCTTTTCTTAGCAAGGATCTATTACATATTTAAGCTTTATTGATAAAAGGGTTAGAGATCTTCAATTACCTCTTATAGATCCGGCTTTACCGAACATTTGAGAGTGCACAGGTTCTTCGCGAATCCGGACTTGAACCCAGATCCAATTTGAGTGGCCTACGTATCTTGCCTGTTCAAGAATCAAAATCTGCGTAGTTCGATTCTAGCGTCTCCATCGGGATGCGCTCTCTACTACTATCCACACCAACAAGTCTTGATCGAAGCTTTATCGAAGATCAATCTACTAGAATTGATCTTCTTAAATCATATCTAATTGACAATCAATGATATATGGAGTTTAAAGTGGAGTTGTTAATGTTGCGAATATTGCATTAGGGTTTAAAGTAAATCGATTCAACATATATATAGGCCTTAGGATGTAGGGATTTTCTTCCTATTAAAATCATAATTAATTATGAATTTTCAAATTCATAATTTCCCCAAAATTTGTGCTTTATAGCTCCCTCTTTCCAATTCAGAATCAAACTCGAAATAGGAATGGAAAAGGAAACAGGGTCGCCGCAACGGACCCGCCACGGGGCCGTGGCCGATTTAGCCACCCTGTGGCATTTGGCTCCGCAACGGACCCGCCACGGTCCTGTGTCCAATGATTGGCACGGGGCCCGTGGCCACTTAGGGCAGTCCGTGGCCAATCTTTGGTCACGGACCCGTGGCCCCTTGTGGTCACATGTCCTATTCTCTACTTGTTTCGAGGGGCTTCCAAAGTCCATTTTTGCTTCGGGCTCGCTCTTTGTGTGTGACCCCTTCAAACTCATGACTCATTGGCAAATGACTCAAATACCAATTCGATTCATTCATACTGAGTGGTGTCTAGTAAGACATCATGATTACCAATGATCATGATGATCGGTGATTCTACTTAACCTTTGTTGTAACTATCATAATCTCTTTATCACCATATATCTTGTTTGAACATAAGGCATAGAGTCGTCATCCTTATTTCGTTCAAACCTGTTTCTTGATCTTGAGATGACCTGAGAATGATAACTCCATATATCACTGGTGCGGCCGCATACTTCCTCTCAGTAATTCTCATCAAGAGGCCTAAACAGATATTGTTCCCACTAGTCGTGAGGGACAAATCCCTTGACCGTCAACTGCATCCCTTATATGATTCGTCGCATAGCCAATCACACCTCTTTTGTAGCAGTTACGAAAAACGTAGATGAGCATGTCAAACTATAGGATTTGTCATATAGGAATCCACGAAGACTCTAATGTTTGTAAGGATTCAATGATACTACGACAACTTGAGCATGTTCATGATTGGATATATGTTCCATACTTAGGTCGGGTCGTCCAATATCACTTCCTAAGTGATATCTATGGTCTAACTTTGCAAACCTATACGTATTAGTAGTAGAGCGTGATCAAGAGTCATCCTCATACTGGTCGCTTTATAAGCACTTTGACCAGGGACTTGTCAGGTGTAATTCCGGGCTTATCTAATGGTTCTACTATTAGCGATGACACACTCAATGACATTAGATGAAAATACGCTTGACTCATTATCACAACACGTTGATAATGAAATGCCGATTTATTGATTCTAATGATGATATAATATTACACGGAAATGTGATTGACTTAGGGCATATTTTCTACAGGCTCCCACTTGCCCATAGCGTCAACCCACATTCCAATTTATTCTCTTTGACCTTACATTTCCTCATGTTTCGGCTGTGAGAGAGCCTTTTTTCAAAGGATCGGCTGTAATATCATCAGTAGCAATTTTGCAGATCTTCGCGTCACCCTTTTCGGTAACGTCTGAGTATATGTTTGGACTTTCAATGTGATATGAGCCTTTTAGCTTGTACTATGGCACATGTGTACATAAAAAGTTCACTGGATCAAACGTGTTTTTAATTACGTCCAGTATAGTCCTGAACTTTTAGGACCATACAACCTTACTTGCAGCGTCATACGCAGCAACATACTGAGTTTAATTTCGTTTATAGAATCAACAACAGTTTCCTACTTGGAGTTGTTTAAGCTAAAAGCACCGCCATTCAAAACAAACACATATTTCAGACTATGATTTGCAATCATTTGGTTAGTCTGGAAACTAGTATTGATTTAAATAGTTACGACTATGTAATCTACATACCGCACTAGGAAGTCGACTACACTCCCACTAGCCTTCTTCTACACACGTCACAAAGCTCCAACATTGTGTGAGATGTCTTGCGGTTTAACTTATTAGAATTTTCAAAATACAAACCATTAATATACATTAGATGATATTGATTTATGGTTGTCATTGATCACAAATTTTAGCTAAAAGTAAGTCAATTAAATTAAGAAAGAAAAAATTAGTCAATGGGCACACCAATTGAAACTTATCTCTCAGGAACAGTCGCACTAAATCTTAATCGCTCACTCTATATCACACGATCATGGAAGACTCAACCGACATAACTCTAGCGACGATAAGTCTTACTCTATCAATTTCTTCTCCGCATAGCTATCTCCAAAGTTAGTTATTTGAATCATATGATTGATAGATTGATGAATCACATAATTCATTTATCCATTGATCGGTAATCGGGTGATCCACAATTTCAATCATTGATTAATCACTGTAGAACTATCAAATAGTTTCAAGTTTTTCGCACGATATTGTGACTAATTTTTATGAATAAAATTTCAAGTTTTTCATACTTTACAACTATAACTATTTGTTTTCTTTTTGAAAAACATTTGAATTTCTTGTACTATACTATTACCAATTACTTTTTGATTTTTTATTTATTTTTTCACTATACTATTATTGCGCGAGCAACTTGACATGTTTTTCGATACTTTTCTCCCGCACTTTAGTAAATGACCCATGTTTTTTTTTCTCTTTTACCCACGGATACTTGAAGCTGTGTTGTGTAGATTTCAGGCATTTTTAAACTATTTTACGGGAAGTTACGGTAGGTCCCATGGCCACGGTCTCGTGGACACTCTCCGGTCTCCACAGTGGCAGAGGGCCACAATCCCGTGGCCACTTCTTTGGATATGCGCAATCAAAATATATGGTCGGGGGCCACGGTCTTGAGGTCAATATCATGGCCACTCTGGTCCACACCGTTGCCATTTCTTACGAATCTGTGGCCCCCTCCATGGCGAAATCCCACTTCACATCATATGCATCATAGGCGAGAAATGGACCAGAAACCTTGGGCAAAATTGGACACGACCTCGTGGCCGCTACCGAAAATGACCCTTTAACATGTATTGAATCTCAAACCAAAAATCAAATGGGTTTTATCCTCTCTAACATTTCTTTGTAAATTATTTTATCAATGAATGTAGTTTGATCTTCGTTCATGTTTCATTACGTTATTTTTGTTATTTATGAATTATATAATGCATGATTTAATTCATAGATTTGCAGGACTATCATGAATATGAACTTGTTTAGCTTATTGCTCCTCGGGGTTGAGGCGATGTTTTAGTTAATCATGGATTAAGAAAACTTAAGTAATTATTGTATATGCTTGTAGCGCCGAGGAGGGAGATTCTATCATATTTATACTTAAAGCTGCGTCCCCTTACTTGCGTATTCTCTGATCAAGTCTATTGGCATAACGTGACAAGGACCTAGTGAAGGTTTTCCATGAGTTCCAAGACAATCAATTTCATGCGGAAGCGTAAATTAACCATGGATTATCGAATTCTAATCTTAAAAGGATAATCATGTGATTAAATTTTCAGCATATAGAACTTGAAAAATCTGGAATTTACCTTTGTAAACCGAATCAAATTCACACAAAAGAGCTTTACGTTCTCTAGATTTATCCACACAAGCAAGTCACCTTAATGGTCCCAAGGTTTTTTCACTCAATTTGCTAGAATTGTGTGAAGAATGAAGCAACAATGGAGAAGAAAAAGTCAGACAGAGTGGGACGGCAAGAGAGAGGAAGAGACTCGGCCAAGTGGGAGAAAATATTTGAAGTAATTAACCAAAAATAAATTTTTAAAAACAGATTTTCTAAAAATAACTTTATTTAATTAATCCCACATAATTCTTAATATAATTATTTCTTAATTAATATTAAGAATGGACTTAAAGTCCACTTAGCTAAACTTTAATTATACCCAATTAGATTGGGTTCTAATTAAATGGTTTAGCTAGACCGATTCAATTACGTTAAACCGATTTCTGGTTTAAACTAATTGGCTCCGATTTAACTGAACCCAAAGACGAATTTTCCCGATTCTCATGCTTCTAATATATTGACTTATACAAGTCGCGTTTGCTATACCTTGCTTAAAGTGTGTGACCCTCTAGGCTCACGACCCGTTGGCAGACTGGAAAAATTACCATTTTGCCCTTTCCATCATAAGTGGCCTCTAGCAAGACATTATGATTACCTAATATCCGTGAATATCGATGATTCGATTTAAACTCTTATCGGCCATGTCATTATCCTTTTATCTCCCGATATCTAGATTGATCATAAGGCATATAACCGCCATCCTTATTTTTCAATCAATGTTTCTTGATATATGAGATGACTGAAAACAGATACGAAGTATTTCCCGCATGGCCATGCAATTTCCTTCAGTCATACTCATCAAGTGGCCTAAACATATATCATTACCATACAAGAGCATGAGGGATAAATCTCTTAGCCGTCTTTTGAGTTCATTAACGTAACTTATAACTAAGCCAATCTGAGCCGTTATAGCTGCCCTTTTACAGACAACGTTAGACTAAGTCAAACTCAGATACTTATCACATAGTGATCACAAAGACTCCTCGGTTTAAGAATATAATGACAAGCTACGATATGTGAGTATGCTCATGACAGCATCTATGCTGAATACTAACCATCGGGTAGTCCATTATCATTCCCCTAATGATATTTATGATCTAACTCCGGCAGTCGCTTTCCATGATCAGTAGAGCGTGATCATAAAGAGTTACCCTCATACTGGTCGCTTCTTATGAAGCTTAAACAAACCAGGGACACATTAAATGTAATTCTTTCCGATCTACAGTTCTATTATTAGTGATGACACACATAATAATACATATCAAATTACATCTAATAAATTACTACAACATATTAGTAATTTAATGCTGATTTATTTATTCGGAAAGATGATAAAACATTACATCTGTAGATCACTTTTATATTGGAATAGGGCACAACTCTAACACCTAGTATATGGATCTAAGTGGTAGGAACCAGGTTTTGATCAGGCCCTTGAGAGAGGCTGGCTAACACGGTAGTAGCATCCATAAGCTAGCTCACCACTAAAAGATCCAGAGAATTCACATACCTTAATACTAGAAGGAGAGGTAAATACATCCTTGAATACGTGTAGGTTCCTTCTTACCCCACTATAGACATTGTATCCACCTAACAAAGGGGTACGGTTGTTGATTTGGAGTTTTCGTTATCAGCATAAGAACAAACACCTCAAGAAAAACTATAATTTAGTTCGTTTCCGTAATCTTTTGGTTAGCTAATTCATCTGCTTTAATCTATGCTTGGATTATTCTGTTCATGTGCTTTATAATCTTTTTATTTCCCGTTTTGCCTTTTATTGTAAATTTAACTTTACAATTTTTTATTCTTAACCCCACCTTTTCGAGCGACCAATATTAGTCACGAGACTCGGTTCCGGTTATTGAGTTTTGGTAAACGAGAGTAGCTACCTTGTCCCCTCGAGTTCGTAATTTACTTCCATGTATTACTTGCGATCGGTACACTGTCGGCACGTGCCGTAAATCATAATTGCACTTTTTTACGGGTGCGATTTCAGTGCGTCACAACCTCAACCCACCTCGAATACTCAGTCAAGTAAGGGCTATCTCACTCTTTGCAACATCTACGGGTTCTCGAAAAGCCTATTTAAACACCAATGCCCCGGGAAAAAAGGCACGAGGTGCCAACTCTATTTCGGGGTCGAGTCCACCATCGACTCTCATCCCATCAACTCTTCCTCCTTGGACCAACCTCGAGCTTGGAACTCCAAATGTACCTTGCCTTGCATTTACTGGGTCATGGGAGAAGTGGGAGAAGAGGCGGGCCGTTTTTGCAGACCGAGAAGTTATGCCCGGCCGGTTCTTCAATAAGAAAATGTGGGAAGAATTGGGCATTTAGGAGGAATTGCATGCGAAGGCTCTATTAATAGGAAGGCCTAATATGCTCAACTGGAGGCCACCAGTGTATGACGAGTTGACCAAAGAATTCTAAGCCTCCGTCCACATTTTGCAAAAAGACAAGTCCATTGTCCCATTTTGGTTGTCTGGTCGTCCTTTGCATTTGAGATGAATGACTCTTTGGTTTTGACAATTAGTGTGACGTCCACTGGGAGAACGTCATGAGAGATGAGATGTGGAGGGATTGTTAGAGTTGTGCCCCAGTCCAATATAATAGTGATCTACAAATGTAGTGTTTTATCATCTTTCCGAATTAATAAAACGGCATCATATTACTAATGTGTTGTAGTAATATATCGCATGTAATTTGATCTA
This sequence comes from Geranium rotundifolium, assembly GCA_963920655.1. Lineage (NCBI taxonomy): Eukaryota > Viridiplantae > Streptophyta > Magnoliopsida > Geraniales > Geraniaceae > Geranium > Geranium rotundifolium. The sequence continues at coordinate 13,206,843 of OY987315.1, forward strand.
TATCATTGTTAGGTTTGTGCCCTAGTCCAAAATAATTCCTCAATCTATATTGTAACGAACATCATTATTCTACATAATAAAAGGCATAATATTACTAATGTGTTGTAGTAATATATCTAATGTGATTTGATCTATGTCATAATGTGTGTAACCACTTATAGTAGAACTATAGATCAGAAAGAATTGCATTCGATAATGTCCCTGATCAGCTAAGCTTCTTTTGAAGCGATTAGTATGAGACTAACTCCTCGATAATGTACTTAATGCGATTAGTCTAACGTTATCTGTAAAAGGGTAACTATAACGGCTTCGATTAGCTTTGGCATTTATTGCACTAGTGAACTCGAAAGACGTCTGAGGGATTTATCACTCGTACTTCGGTATGAGAAAGATATCCGTTTAGGCCACTTGATGGGTATGACTGACGAAAGAGCACGGCCGTGCAGGTGATACCTTAATATCAATTTTCAGTCATCTCAGATATCAAGAAACAGTGATTGATAAATTAGGATGACCATTCTATGCCTATTGATCAATCTGGATATCGGTTTGATAAAAGGACAGTGACATGTACGATAACAGGTTAAGTCGAATAATCGATAATCACGAACATTGAATAATCATAATGTCTTGCTAGCGGCCACTTATGATAGAAAGGGTAAAATAGTAATTTTACCAGTCTACCAATTGTTCGTGAGCCTAGAGGGTCACACGCATTAAGTACGATACATGACAAGAATTATGGATGAAAATTGAGAACAATTCAGTAATTTTCTGGCCTAAGATTTTAACCAGACGGTTGAAGAAATGAATTCGAGGAAATTGAGCCGTTTTGTCTAAACCGAAATTAGAACTCAAGTTAATGGGTTTAATTTTGGTTTTAGTGAAACGGGCTTAAAGCCCATTTAGGGATTTAAGTTATGAGTGAGAACAAATGCAAATAAGAGATTATAAAGGATAGATATGCAATTTTAATTTGAAATTAAATTAAATTTTCAAATTAAAATCACATAATATCTTCCATTATCTTCAATTATTTTTCAGCAACTATCTCCATTATTCTCTCCCCCTCTATGCCGAAATCTCTCTCCCTCTCATCCTCCGTTGTTGTCAAGTTTCTCTCAAAAATAAATAGCAAAATTATTGAGTGAAAACCTCTTCGGTTGTGGTGCTTGTGTGGACTCAATAGAGAAACACTATACTTGTGTTTTCATCGATTAGAAGAGGTAACTTTCAGATTTATATTTATATATATAACATGTTGAATTTTCATTAAGATCAAAGCTTGTTTCGATCACCATGGTTACATAACGTCCGCTGCATGATATTTATCGATTGGAACCCGTGGTGATCTCTTTCAGTATGTGTATAATCACTAATAGTAGAACTGTAGATCAAAAAGAATTGCATTTGATGTGTCCCTTATCAGTCAAGCTTCTTTAAGAAGCGATCAGTATGAGACTAACTCCTTGAGATCACGCTCTACTGATCATGGAAAAGTAAGTGCCGGAGTTATATCATAGTTATCATCATGACGATTGTATTGGACAACCCGATGGTAAGTATGCAACATAGATACTGTCATGAGATACTCACAGATCGTAGCTTATCATTATATCCTAAGACTAAGGAGTCTTTGTGTGCACTATGTAATGAAAATATAAAAAAATCAGACTTTATTAATTGATTTTGGAGGTTAGAAAATTATTTTTTGGGGCTGTTTTGGGTTAACCATGGCCGAGCCATGGCTAACCGGGGTCGAGCCCCTTGGTGGACAATGGAGAGCCCTCGGGCCGACCATGGTCAGCACCAAGGGCCGACCAAGTCGCCTCGGGCGAACATGGATGGCCCACGGGCGTCCATGGTCGCTGCCGCGGGCGAACAGATCTGTTAGCCCTCGGCTCGACCATGGATGGCTCATAGGCGTCCATGGTCGCTGCCGCGGGCGACTAGATCGGCGCCCACGGGCCATCCCATGGTCGCCCATGGCCACTTTGGGACGATCCAAGGCGGGCTGATCAATTTTGGGGTTTTTGGGTCGGTTTTGGCCCGTGCCGATTCCCCGATGTATTTCCCAATAAATTTTTTTAATTTTCAGATCCGGTTCCGTTTCGATAAACTAGGTTGAACCAGTTAAATTTCAATTAATTAATTTAAAGCGTCCGGTTTCGATAAACCAAAAATTTTTCCACACTTAAGAAAGATAAAATTTGGAATAAATTTGTTGTTTGATAAGCATGATGTGTGATCACATGATCTTTGACAACATATTGGTTTCCACGTGATGTATAGCTAAGCCTTCTAGACTTGTATGTTTAAATTTTGTTTTTGCAACTTTCGAGTTGCTATGTTTTGGGTTGTAGTAAATACGACATGCGTGTCGTGATTTTTGCGGTTGTAGTAAATATGACCGTCGCAAGATACAAGTCAAGAGGGAGATTCGATGACTAGAGGAGACTCGGTGCCAGTGGGAGTCCACAAGGATGGAGCAAGCCTGGATCTTGAAGACCTAGTCTTTAGGATCAGTTTTGCTAGAATCCTAGGACCCTTAGGGTAGGCTTAGCTATGCATGTTTTATAGTTACATTTATCTATTGAGAATGTATGAATGTATGGATAGTTTTATATGCATCAGATTATGTATATTTAGCTAAGGGAGATTATTATAAGACTAAAACTGGTATTTAATCAGACTTGCAGGCAATTGGTTAAGGGATCATCTTTGCATGGATATAGAATCAGACAGTAATAATTCACTTATACGCAAATAATTACAAGTCAAGCATAATACCATCGAGGTTTGGGCACTCAAAAGTGCTTTGAGCCTGTGGATGTCAGTACGCCTTTGCGTAACATTCATAGAGGAGAAGTCTGGATTAGATGGTCAGTTCTATGTGGGTGCATGCGCCTACGCGTAGTAGGCACATTAGTTCTGTCCATGGTTCAAGCTTGGTAGACTTGTCTACGATTGTCAGCTAGGGCTCACCTAGGGTATTAGTATAGGGTGTGCCGTGTACTTTTAGTACATACCATAACCAGGAATTATGGGGTTTTATAAATGGATGTATTCCTACCTTGGTGCTCTCAATTTAAGCGGTGAGCCTCCGTTCACTTAAATTGAGGGTATGCGAGGATCCTTATTCAGATTCTAATGTTAGAATCAGACAAGTGTTTTATAACTGAATCTCCAACTTGAATTTTCATTAATTTTACCATGTAGAACTAAATGGCAAACATAACGCAAAGTAGTAATAGCGCATTGAGAATCTAGATTGAGAAGGACATACTCAAGGGAGTGAATTACTCAGAGTGGGATAGAAACTTGAGGCTTGTACTCAAGCATGAACAGAAGTAGTATATCCTTACCCAGAAACCACCTACTGAGCCACCACTGAACGCCGCTAGGGCACTAAGGATACTCATCAAAATTCTTTAGTGACCAAATCGACGTGTCATGCATTATGGTGGGCAGTAGGGTGCCAGAGTTGCAGAAATAGTTCATGAACATTTCAGATGACCCTCATGCTTGTAAGGTAGAGGTCAAGGAAATGTTCAAGGAGAAAGCTCGTGTCGAAAGATATGATATTTTCTGAGAACTTAACTCCTGCAAGCTTAAGGTTGGAGCCCTGTTAATCCCCATGTCACGAAGATGAAATGTCTTCAGGAACATCTAACCAGACTCGGTTTTGATGATCAGATGGAAATAGCTGGGGATTTTATGTTGCAGTCACTTCCAGATTCATATAGTGTGTTGATACGTTTGGTGTTGGCATATTTTTTTAGCGCAAAAGTAAGAATTCAGTGCAAAATGTTACAAGACATTTGGAGCGACTCATTACGCTCCAGATTAGGAAAGGCTTGAAACTTTCCTATTTAGAGTCGCTTGGAACGCAAGAAGAATGACGTCACAACAACTGAAAGACTTGGAGCGCAAGAGAATGACGTCAACAAACCCAGGCGACTTCCAGCTGTCATTAACACGTTAGCAAAGGCGGCAATTGCTTGCCTAATTTGTTTAGGAAGTCTGAGACTTCCTATTCCTATTTCGAGCCAGATTAGGAATGTAGAGCTGCTATAAAAAGCTTGTGCTTCCCCATTAGCAGCTCGTATGTTCTTGTTCTTTATTTGCTAAATTTCTCAGAGCTCTTAACAATGCACCATTGGCATGTTGAGAGGCTGATTAGTTTGCTAGAATGGCTTTGCTTCGATTAAACATCAATTCGCGAAGATTGAGTGTTTGATCGATTAGGGTTCTTGTGTGCGTGATTGAAGATTCACAATTCTTGTCAAAGAAGACTACGACACCGAGCATAGGCGCTTGCTCGAAGGGTGGAATTGAGAGTATCTCAAAGACAGGGGGAGAAGACCCTGGTAGAGGTTGTTCACGGTGAGATCTATAGTAGCTTAGGACAATAGCTTGTGTGATAGCTAGTTGGTGCTTGAAGTTGTACTATTGACTACCATATAGTGAAAACCTTTCCACTGGCAAAGTGCCCCCAGATGTAGGTGACGTTGCACCGAACTGGGTAATCATCTCTGGTGTCGTTATTATTGCTTGTTTATTATTTAAACTACCGATTGCGTTTTAAGCAAGTTGTCGACACAAAAATTATGACTATGTGTTCGACTTCTTGACTCGGCTACGAATCAGAATTTCAATTGGTATCAGAGGGGGCACCTTATCTCTTAGGTGATTTTCCTACAAAGATTCTGAGTAGCTAATATGGACTCAAAGAAAGGAGGATCTGTCAATCGACCACCGGTGCTCGACGGAACTAACTATGGGTACTGGAAAGCACAGATGTGTGCCTTTTTGAAGTCTCTCGACAGCAAAACCTGGAAGGCTGTCATCAATGGGTGGGAGGAACCTCACTATGCTGATGCTCAAGGAAATCAAACTAGCATTAAACCAGAAAAAGAGTGGAGCGCGGAAGAAGATGAAGCCGCCCTAGGTACTTCTCGTGCACTCAATGCCATATTTAATGGAGTAGACAAGAATGTTTTTTGACTTATCAACACTTGCACAAGTGCCAAAATTGCTTGGGACACTCTTGCTGTTGCTTATGAGGGTACATCCAAAATCAGAGAGCAAAAGTTACAGTACCTCACGACCAACTTTGAAGCCCTTACCATGAATGAAGACGAAACTATAGATGAGTTTAATGTTCGCATCAAGGATCTAGCCAATGAATAATATTCACTCGGCAAGCCTATGACCGATGAAGATTTAGTCAGAAAAACGTTGAGAGCCTTAAGTCCCAGATTCAAAATGAAGATCATGGGCATAGAAGAAGTTCATGACTTAAAGACGCTGAAGTTTGATGAGCTCATGGGATCCCTGATGACCTTCTAGCTCTCCCTACCGCTTATCGAGAAGAAGCATAAAGGTGTAGCACTCAAAAGCTCTACCCAAAAGCAGAAAAAATTGGCTTACTCTGATTCGGATAGTGAAATTGATGAGACTATCGCTATGCTGGCCAAAAACTACAATAAAGTCATGGAGAGATTTAACCAGGTGACAGGAAAGAATGTCACCCGAGAAGTCAGAGACAAGCCTCAGCACAAGTTCCAGAAGTTCGAGAGCACTAATAACGATGGAAGACGTGTTGAGCGATCAGGAAAAGAAAAAGAAATTCAGTGTTTTGAATGTGAGGGGTATGGGCACATGCAGAAAGAATATCCTAACTTCTTAAAGAAACAGAAGAAGGGATTCAATGCCTCTCTAACTGACGATGAAGAAGAAGAAGACAGTGACTCTGAGCATACAAGTAACTATGTTGCTTTTACTGTCTCCACAATAGATCAACCATCCGAGATTTCAAAGAAGTATGACTCTGATGATGAGCTATCCGATGAGACTCTCAACAACGCATACAATGAATGGTATGTCAAGTGGCTTGAAGACTCTCAGGTAATCGAAAAACAGAATGCTCTCATTCTTTCTCTTAATGAAGACAAGTCACGACTTCTCGAAACTACTGTTGATCTCAAAAGGGAAGCGGCTTGGTTAAACAGTGAGTTAGACCAAGTCACCAAGTCTGTAAAGATGATGAATCCAAGCACTGACACTCTAGATCAAATTCTCTCGATCAGAAAATCAGCTAAAAATATGGAAGGCTTTGGATATTTTAAAGGAGCTTCATCATCGCACACCGTCTTCGTTCCTCAGAAGGTTGCCACTCACATGCCCCGTCAGATGTCTCCGACCTTCACACCTGATCAAGCGACCGTAAAGCCTCATACCCTGGTCGCTCCTGGGACAAAGAACAAGAGACATAACTGGGTATGTCACTACTGTGGACGAAGAGGTCACATTCGACCTTTCTACTATCGTCTATATGGAAGGAGCTTCGTTAAACAAAGACCACCATCAAGAAAGCCCAACCACGTAATGAATGGCGAGTCTAGGAGGTAAACTATCGAGCAAATATCGTTTACACCTCTCTAAAAGCTTCAACTAGCAATGATTCGTATTTTGATAGTGGATCCTCTCGACATATGACTGGTAATAGTTCGTTCTTGGTCACCTTAATACCTTGCACAAATAGCTTTGTCACTTTTGGTGATAGGGTAAAAGCTATAGTACTTGGAAAGGGAAAGCTCAACCTTCCTAACTCACCTTGCTTAAAAGAGGCTCTACTGGTAGAAGGTCTTACAGCCAACCTCATCAACATCAGTCAAATATGTGATCTGGATCTAGATGTCAACTTCACTCGTGACAAGTGCACTGTCAAAGACGAACACCAGAAGGAAGTCATGACAGGTCTCAGGTCTCTTGATAACTGCTATCTATGGTCTCCAACAGTCACAACCTTGCCAACCAAGTACTTTTTATCCAAAGCTCAAGAGACGAACTATGGTATCAAAAACTTGGTCACATCAATTTGAGGAGCATGCAGAAGATTCTCTCTAAAAAGGCGGTTATTGGGGTTCCCAGCCTCAAGATCGTTGAAGGAAAAATTTGTGGAGAATGCCAGATTGGCAAACATGTTAAGACGTCACACAAAAAGGTACAACATCTTACTACTTCTCGTGTTCTAGAACTTCTACATGTTGACCTTATGGGGCCTATGCAAGTGGAAAGTCTAGGAGGTAAGAAGTACATATTTGTCTGTGTTGACGACTTCTCAAGGTACACCTGGGTTGACTTTATTAGAGAAAAGTCAGACAATTTCTCAGTCTTTGAAGCCCTATGTCGGAAAGTTCAACGAGAAAAAGGAGAAGCCATTGGCAAAGTCGTCCGACTCAGAAGTGATCATGGAAAGGAGTTTGAAAACATCAGCTTCGCAAACTTCTGTTATGCTGAAGGAATAGCTCATGAATTCCCTGCCCCCATCACTCCTCAGCAGAACGGGATCGTGGAAAGGAAAAATCGTACTCTTCAAGAAATGGCCAGAGTCATGATGCTAGCAAAAGACATCCAGCAACACTTTTGGGCTGAGGCTCTGAATACGGCTTATCATATTCATAATAGAGTGACCCTCCGCCCTGGAACATCGCTCACTCTTTATGAAATATGGAGGGGGAGGAAACCTAATGTCAAATATTTCCATGTCTTTGGATCGATATGCTACATACTTGTAGATAGGGAACCTCGACGCAAACTTGATCCTAGAAGCTATGAAGGCATCTTCCTTGGCTATTCCAGAAACAGTCGGGCCTTTTGTGTATTCAACAAACGCACCCGGTCTATCATGGAATCCATCAATGTCGTGATTGATGACAGTTATGAGCAACCCAGTGACAATGAGGAAGAAGTTCTAAATCTCTCAGGTGAAGTCAGGCAAAAAGTCAGAACCGAAGATCGCAACGAAGAATCTGAAGCCGAAAGCCAAATCATCTCTGACAAAGAGGCATCCCCCATCATAGAACAGAGAGCTCTGTCCAGAAGAATTCAGAAGAATCACCCATCCCAGGATGTGATAGGAGACATCAATGAGGGAGTGCAGACTCGACAGAAGGCACCTATAAACTACAAAGAGATGATAGGTAACATTTGCTTTGTTTCAAAAATTGAACCAAAGAATATAAAAGAAGCCATAAATGATGAGTACTGGGTCTGCGCCATGCAAGAAGAATTGGTTCAATTTGCAAGGAATGAAGTCTGGGAACTAGTACCCAAGCCAGACAATGTCAATATTATTGGAACAAAGTGGATATTCAAAAAAAAGTCTGACGAGCAAGAAAATATCACTCGAAACAAAGCAAGACTGGTGGCGCACGGGTACACACAAGTAGAAGGAGTTGACTTCGAAGAAACTTTTGCTCCAGTAGCCAGACTGGAAGCCATCCGACTTCTTCTCGGCATAGTATGCCATCTGCTTTTCAAACTCTATCAGATGGATGTAAAGAGTGCCTTCCTTAATGGATATCTCAACGAAGAAGTCTATGTTGTTCAACCAAAGGGATTTGAAGATCCTGACTCTCCTCATCATGTCTACAAACTAAAGAAAGCTCTCTACGGCCTCAAACAAGCACCATGAGCATGGTATGAACATCTTACTCAATTCCTAGTACATAATGTCTATATTCGAGGGGGAGTAGACAGAACTCTCTTTTTTAAAAAGGAAGGAAGTGACATCATGATTGCCCAAATATATGTCGATGATATCGTATTTGGAGGGTTGTCAAACAAGATGGTGGAACGTTTTGTACACCATATGCAGTCTGAATTTGAGATGAGTATGGTTGGAGAGCTAACATACTTCCTAGGCTTCCAGATCAAACAGATGAAAGATGGAATATTTATCTCCCAAAGAAAATATGCAACGAATATTGTGAAGAAATTCAGGTTGGAAAAGGCTTCGCACAAAAGAACCCCTATTGCCACTCATGTCAAATGCACAAAGGACGATCTTGGAGAACTAGTTGATCAAAGCCTCTATCGAAGCATTATTGGAAGTCTTTTCTATCTCACAGCAAGTCGACCCAACATTGCTTTCTCAGTGGGAGTCTGTGCTAGGTATCAAGCCAATCCAAAAGCTAGTCACTTAACTCATGCCCAGAGGATAATAAGGTACATCTCAGGAACCTCTGAATTGGGTTTGGTATACTCTTTTGATACCTCTCCTACTCTTGTTGGATACGGTGATGGTGACTGGGCGGGAAGCACACTAGATCGAAGAACTACCTCTAGAGGTTGTTTCTATCTTGGGAACAATCTTGTGTCTTGGTTCAGCAAAAAGCAAAATTGTATTGCTCTGTCTACAGCTGAGTCCGAGTATATTGCAGCTGGAAGTAGCTGTACTCAGCTTGTTTGGATGAAACAAATGTTGGCAGAGTATGGGGTCAAACAAGAAGTCATGATTTTGTTCTGTGACAACATTAGTTCAATCAATTTCTCGAAGAATCCGGCTCAACACAGCAAAACCAAACATATTGATATCAGGCATCATTTTATTCGTGAGCTTGTAGAAGACAAGAAGATAAAACTTGAATACCTACCTACTGAGAAACAAATCGCTGACATCTTCACAAAGGCATTAGATGCTAACATGTTTGAAAGTCTAAAGTTCATCCCTTGGACTTTGCTTCCTTGAGTAACCAGAAGTCAAGAAAGAAGAGAGTGTGCTTTTAGTTGATTTTACTCTCCCTCTATCAGGACCAACAATGGTCTACAAAATCAAACAGGTCCCAATTCTTTTATCATAGCCTAGTTGAAGTCTGAGTTTTTTTTTAAAAAAAATCAAAAAGGGGGAAAACAGAATGATTATAATCTGACAATCAACCAATCACCACTCAACCCTTTCGACTTTCGCGCAGAAAAGCTCTTGACGCCTCTTCCTCCTTCCCAAAACAGCTAGGGCACCACAAAATCAAAATCAGTCTGCACCTGTAGCAGCTTCTTCTTCCCTTCAAAGACAACTCCGATCTAGCCCCAAACTAAGCCCCCACAAATGGTCGGAACAAGAAGCAGACGAGTTCCTTCTGCCTCCAAGAAACTGCAAGCCAAGATGAGGGTGAAGATGATCGCCAGAAAGTTATATGCGTCAAAAAATTCAACAAATAAAGATGGAGTAAAGATTCGAGGAGGGAATACCCCAGTATAATTACAGATGACTACACCTAGATTTGTCACATTATCACATGACTAGACCTATATTTCAATTTTATCAGTTTAGGTTTTTCTGTCCAACTCTGTTCGAAAATTGGCCATGTGAGTTACACGTGACATAATTAACATCAATTTATGCCTGAAATACCCTTTCATGTTGATCCTCTATGTTATAAACCTAATCCATTTGCGTTCATTACAGTGATGAGTGAAGACGAGTCAGTGAAGACGACGAGTACCATGTCGACGAGCCGATTGAGCGAAGAAGGAGAGGATGTCCGTTGTGACTGCGGCATGAGAGCTCCGGTGCGAACTTCGTGGACTGTCGGGAATCCGGGGCGACGATTTGTTGGATGCGGAAGGTATTCGGTAAGTTGAATGTCCATGTTTTTGGGCTATTGATGTGATTTGAACTGGTTGAAATCGAATTGGAGATAGATTTGATTGGAATGAACCCTAATTTCTTGCTTTGCAGTTATGAATTTTGAATATTATAGTTTCTAGGTTTGATTAGAGAAATATGAAAAATGAATATTAGGGTTATATAAGTTAAATATCCATTTGTTATGGGTTGTTCATGTGATTTGAACTGGTTTAACTCAATTTGGATATGGGTTTTATGAGAATGTTGTCTAATTTTAGAGTTTATAGTTGTGAATTTTGAATATTATGGCTTGTTGGTTTAATTAGCGAAATCTGAAAATTGAACCTAATGTTAGAGCTTGTTAGTATTTATATAAGTTGATTTGTTAATTTTGCTTCTTGTTATTAAAGTTGCTGAAATCATATCAGTCTGAGTACATGCAATTTCATTTGGAAAGTTTGGACTGAAATCATATACAATTTAGAATTGAAATCATATATATTTATTTTGTTGTGGATTCATATTTTGGACTGGAATTATATTTTTATGTAATTGTAACTTCAATTTTAGTTTGTTTTGCAGAGTGGTTTCAAATGCAAATATTTCTAGTGGTTAGATCCTGAGACATGTGCATATGGGAAGAGATTGGTCCCTGCATTCTATAAAAAAAATGCAGTCCATGGAGTCCGATGTTCGAAGACTGGAAGAAATGGATGCTAAGTGTGTACAATTCCAAAAAGAAATAGAAGGATTAAGAAAATGGAATGGAGTGTTGGTAAAGATGTTGGTTTTTTGTTTGTTTGTAGTAAGTATTTTAGTATGTAGAAAGTAGAAAGTAGATTGAAAATTGTTTTGTAATAGATAATGTAGATTGAACTTGTGTTGACAATTGTTGGTGGTGTTTAGAGAAATGGAGATGACTTAAGGTAAGTTATGGTTAATGAATTGGTGATCAATCATGTACAACAATTATGTACAAGATGTCTAATGTTGATGGTTTGCAAGGGTTGATGACAATTTATGTTTAAGTGTAGATTTTGCCAAAATTTTGACATAACTTGTTTGTAATTTGATGTATACTTAACCTGTGAACAATATTGAGTGACAATTTGCTGGAAATATTTTGCACAAAACTCAAACCTTCCAACCCTTTTTACACAAAACTCATCACTTAAATTCACCATAACCTAATATCAAGTGACATTTAAGAAAGACAAACTCATGTCCTAAATACCAACAAAAGTCACTCTTGGAATGACAATTCCAAGAAAAATACAGTTCACATTGTCCAAAATATCACAAGCAAGCCAAAAAATATGGGGGACCAACATAAGATTCCTTTTCCCCTCACCCTTACATCATCTAGCTTGCCAACATTTAAAACAAAAAGTAGGGAAAAGCAATAAAAGATCACATGACCAATTAAGGCTGGCTGCAAGAACCAGATCCAGAACCTCTCTCTTCATCACATCCCTTTCTTCCTCGCTTCGTTGGTGGTTCCTCGGCTGGTGGTGGTGATTTTCCTCTACCCTTCCTCTTTATTCCCGGTGTCCTGATGAAGATACCCTCTTGTATGTTTCTGTTCTCCAACTGAAAATTGACAGACGAATAGTAAGTTTATGAACTTATGAAATCCGGTTTGTTAAAAACTAGATATTGGATAAAAAAATCTAAACCTCTTGCTGGTTTCTATGGTGGGGAAGCTCGACCTCTGCCAATCCAGGTCCAGGTTTGGGAGGCCTCACCACCGAAAGCTTTGGTGGCCTTTGTTGAGATGAAGAAATCTGTTTTTGACCTCTTTTGTTCAACTTTTCAATTGCAGCCATGTGTTTCTGTTTAATCTCAGCAGGTGTGCACTCTCTATTCATCCTCTTTGCTGCCCTTTTCTAAGCAACTGCTATCCTTTTTTTCTCCCGACGTCTATCATCCGCTTCCAACCTATTGTCCATCAGCTCAGTCAACTCAGCATGGTTAGTGTAGTGACCAGTCTTCTTGCCTTTCTTTGTAGCCATCCCTTTGTTTCGTCGCTGTGAACTGTCACCTAAAAAAAACAGTGCAAAACTTACAAAATTTAAACTTACTAATTTAATTAGTCATATGTGATTTAAACTTATATGTGGGTTTATTTGCATTTAGTTTGAATTTTGAAGACTCCCCATGATCCATAGTAGAACAAGTTCTTTGATTATGCTCTTGTTGGTGACATTGCGAATAATAAGGCTTCCCTGGTTGTTTAGTTTTGTCGTCATCCTTTTCCGCCTCATGTTTTCTCCTCCTAACCCTAGGTTTTCCTGGTGGTTTTAGGACTCTAGGTGGTAAGACTTTCAGACATTTAATCTTAGGCCAGTCATCCATACAAGGAACATGTTCTATAAAGTCACAGTACATGGAGTTATAGGCCTCTACAGTATAGTAAGGGTTCACATAATCCTCAGGAATGTGTCTCATATAAAGAATGGCACGGACTGCATGTTTGCAAGGAATTCCTGTTAACTGCCAATCTAGGCATGAACAGTTTTGTCATTCACCCTCACTATTGCACTATGCCTACCCTGTTTTACCTCAAAAACCCCATTCCCTGCTGGTCTAGCAACAAAAGACCTACTAGCCTTCTTAATTTTGTCAAATTGTTCTTGGATTCCAGTACACAATCTACCCCCATAATTTTCAAACTTTCCCACCCTTTCTGCAAACATGTCCATCAATTTACCCATAATAAACTCACATAGGTCATATATTGGTAAATGCCTACAATCATTAATCCAAGCATTAAAACTCTCTGATAAGCTATTAGTTTGTATACCTGACCTAGCTCGATTAGTGAAAAAAGCCTTACACCAACCTTTCGGGGCTCTAGCCAATACCCATTTATATGCATCCTCGTTGAAAACTCTCAACTCCTCCATTTTTTCGTAATATCTTTCTCTCGATGTTACCTTCAATATTGCCCACATCATCTTCTTCATTGTTGGACGCTTGAACTTCAAGTAGAAGTTTTCATACAAGTGTCGCATATAAAATCAATGCTCTACTTGTGGTAGCCAATCCTTGAATAATTCAACCAAATCCTATGGCACAAAACCTCCAGTTTTGTCCATATATTACTCCTCAAGAAAGGTCAATGTTTCCTTGTCTCAAGTTATCCGTCTTGAATGTGTGTGACCCTCTAGGCTCATGCCACCGTTGGCAGAACGGCGCAAAAGATCGCTCTTGCCCGATCCATCATAAGTGGTCTCTAGTAAGACATTATGATTACCCAAGGTGCATGACGATCGATGATTCGACTTAACCTTGTGCGTACAAGTCACTATCCTATTATCTCTAGATATCCTGATTGATCACAAGGCATAGAGTCGTCATCCTTGTTTAATCAATCATTGTTACTTGATATGCGAGATGGCTGAGAACTGATAACCCGTATCATTGGCATGGCCATGCTCTTACTCTTAGTCAGTCTTCATCAAGAGGCCCTTTTAACGGATATCTTTCCCATACCGTAGTATGAGGGATAAATCCCTTAGCCGTCTTTCGTGTCACTCATGCAACTCGTTCCGCCACCCAATCGTGCCCTTTATAGCAATCCTCTTACAGAAAGCGTTTGGCGCAAGTTAAAGCCGTACGTTCATTGCATAGTGATCACAAAGACTCCTTGGTCTAAGGATGTCGTGACAAGTTATCGCATTTGAATATGTTCATGGCTTAATCTATGAAAACACTATCCAAAGCGGGTCGTCCGATATCAATCACCTCATGATATCTATGATATGATTCCAGGATCCCTCATCCCTATGACAAGTAGAACTACGTCATTAAGAACCATCCTCATACTGGTCGCTTTAAGGAAACATAGGTTGACAAGGGACTCGTTAAGTGTGATCCGTACAGATTTATGGTTCTACTACTTTAGTGGTCATAAATCAGATCATGCTTAACATATTACTTCAACACATAAGTAATAGAAAGTCGTTTTATATATATATTACAAACGATAATATTGTACATAGACGTTTACAGCCTAATAGCAATTGGACCAGGGCACAAATGCTATCAATCTCCCACTTGCCCCTAGTTCCAATCTAAGTTCCAGTCTATACCCATTGACCTGACATGTTTATCATGTTTTGCTTGTGGAAGAGCCTTGGTTAAGGGGTCGGCTGTGTTATCATCAGTTGCAACGTAGTGGATCTTCACGTCACCTCTAGCAACAATGTCGCGGATGATGTGATACTTTCTGAGTACATGTTTGGATCTGTCATGTGCCCTGGGTTCCTTAGCTTGCGCAATGGCCCCGGTGTTGTCACAATATAAGTCTACTGGGTTAGATGGGTTTTTAATTACACCTAACCCAGCCATGAAACTCCTGATCCATACAGCCTCTTTTGCCGCTTCAGATGCGGCAATGTACTCAGCTTCGGTTGTAGAGTCGGCAATGGTATCCTGCTTCTTGCTTTTCCAGCTGAATGCTCCACCGTTCAACGTAAACACATATCCCAACTGACTTTTAAAGTCATCGGGGTCTGTCTGGAAACTAGCGTCGACATATCCTTTGACGACGAGATCATCATTTCTCCCCCCGTATACAAGAAAAGCGTCTTTGGTTTTTCTCAAATATTTGAGAATCGCCTTGACAGCCATCCAGTGTGCCTCACCGGGTTTGGGTTGATGTCTACTGGTACAGCTTAGGGCAAACGAAACATCCGGTCTCGTACATATCATGGCATACATTATAGACCCTATAGCCAAAGCATATGGGATCTCATTCATTCTTGCTAGCTCTGCAGGTGTCTCAGCACACTGCTTCTTGCTAAGCTTTATGCCATGACGCATGGGCAGCAATCCTTTCTTTGAATCTTGCATTGAGAATCGTCTCAACACTTTGTCTATGTAGGTGCTTTGACTTAAGCCCAAGACCCGCTTGGCATGGTCTCTATATATCTTGATCCCCAAGATGTAACAGGCCTCACCTAAGTCCTTCATTGCGAAACACTCACCTAACCAAGTCTTTGTTAAGAGCAAGGTAGGGACATCGTTTCCAATGAGCAGTATGTCATCAACATAAAGCACCAAGAAGACTATATTGCTCCCATTTGCCTTTTTATACACGCAAGGTTCATCATCGTTTTTGACGAAGCCAAACTGTTTTACTACTTCATCAAAACGCTGATTCCAACTCCGAGATGCTTGCTTCAAACCATAGATTGATTTGAGCAACTTGCAAATCTTTCCCTTATTCTTTGGATCCTCAAAACCCTCAGGCTGGGACATATAAAAGTCCTCAGCTAACCTCCCGTTGAGGAAGACGGTTTTGACATCCATTTGCCATATCTCATAGTTGTGATACGTTGTTACGACAAGTAGAATGCGGATAGATTTGACCATAGCTACTGGAGAAAAGGTCTCTTCATAGTCAATTCCGTGGATTTGTCTATAACCTTTTGCTACCAGTCTTGCTTTATAGGTCTGAGGTTTGCCATCCATGTCTATCTTTATTTTAAAGATCCATTTACACCCAATGACTTTTACGTCAGGGGTATGATCCACCAAGTCCCACACTTGATTATCTGACATGGATTGCATTTCTTCCCTCATGGCTTCCAGCCATTTCTCAGAGTTGGTTCCGTCCAAGGCCTCTCGAAAAGTAGTTGGATCATTGTCCACTAATACTAAACCATCACCTTCAGTTACTAAGAAACCGTATCTGACAGGTGCATGACTTATCCTTTCAGACTGCCTCGGACCGTCCTCATTAACTGTAGCTATTGGTTCTTGCTCAACGACCACTTCTGCCTCTACTTCTTCTATTGGGTCGTCTAGTGGTTCCTGAGTAACTGTCTCATCTAGAACTTCATCAAGATGAACAACCCTCCCACTGACTGTCTTGGAAATGAACTCTTTTTCCAAGAATGTCCCACCTCGAGAAACAAAAACTTTATTTTCGCTCGGTTTGTAGAAGTAGTATCCTTTAGTGTCTCTTGGATATCCGACGAAAGTGCATTTATCTGATCTCGGTTCGAGCTTGGTTGCAAGCAACCGTTTTACATAAGCCTCGCAACCCCAGATTTTTAGGAAGGACAAAACAGGTTCTTTCCCGTACCATTTTTCAAATGATGTCCCTTCCACTGCTTTCGACGGAGCCCTGTTTATTATAAAAGCGGCCGTTTGCAGAGCATAACCCCAGAAGGAGATCGGGAGATCAGTGAGACTTAACATTGATCGAACCATATCTAACAATGTTCGATTCCTCTGCTCGGACACACCATTAAGTTGCGGTGTTCCTGGCGGAGTCCACTGAGATAGTATTCCACCTTCAGTAAGATAACTAAGAAACTCCTCGGATAAGTATTCTCCACCCCGATCAGAACGGAGTGCCTTGATACTCTTTCCGAGTTGGTTTTCTACTTCAGTCCTAAACTCTTTGAATTTATCAAAAGCTTCGGACTTATGTCTCATGAGATAGACATAACCATATCTACTGAAATCGTCAGTAAATGTGATAAAGTAGCCTAAACCACCTCTGGCATTTGTACTCATTGGTCCACATACGTCTGAATGTATCAAACCCAATAAGTCACCTACCCTCTCACCTAAACTAGTGAAGGGCGCTTTAGTCATCTTGGCCATTAAACAAGCTTCGCATCTTTCAATCGTTTGGAATTCGAATTGACTTAGAAGTCCGCGCTTATGAAGCGGCGAGATGCGTTTCTCATTTATGTGACCTAGACGACAATGCCAGATAAGAGTTTGGTCTAAATCATTAGGTTTAAACCTCTTATCATTTACATTATAGAGCATGTTGGATTTCGAGTTTTGCATATTCAATATGTATAATCCTCCAACAGTGCGAGCATTGCCATAATATATGTTGTTGCGCATAATATCAAAAAACCCGTTCTTAATATTAAAGTAATATCCCTCTATTTCAAGAAGAGAAATTGAGATAATATTCCTGTTGAAAACAGGTACGCAAAACACGTCATTAAGTTCAATTACAAGCCCACTGGGCAAAACAAGGTTCACAGAACCCACTGCAGTTGCGGCAACTCTGGTATTGTTCCCAACTCTTAGGTCCACCTCGTTTTCCCTCATATCTCTTCTACTGTGTAACACCTGCACATCAGCACAGACATGAGACTCAGCTCCAGTGTCTAGTACCCAGGTATTAATTGTAAAAAGATATAGCTCTAATGGAATACCTGATGAAGCAGCGGCCCCACCACCCTTCTTCTGGTCCTCCTTCATCTGCTGGCAGTCTTTCTTCCAATGACCAGGCTTTTGACAGTAGTAACAGACCGACTCCTTTGCCTTCCCTTTGCCTTGTACGGGCATGTGAGGTCTAGGAATAAATGGTCGTCTGTTCCTCCATGTGAGGTGTTTTGGGCCATTACCCTTGCCACCAAAAGCTTTGAAGCTGGGTCCCTTCTTGACCATGAAGACATTTTTGGACGAACTGCCCCTTATGCTCTTCTCGGCAGTCACTAGCATGCTGTGCAACTCCTCTTCCCTTTGCCTTGTACGGGCATGGGAGGTCTAGGAATGAATGGTCGTCTGTTATTCCCTGTCAGGTGCTTTGGGCCTTTACCCTCGCCACCACCAACTTTGAAGCTGGGTCCCTTCTTGACCAAAAAGACATTTTTGGGCGAACTGCCCCTTATGCTCTTCTCGGCAGTCACTAGCATGCTGTGCAACTCCGACGCGGTCTTGTCCATATCATGCATGTGATAGTTAATGACGAACCCACCATATGCATGAGGAAGGGATTGCAGAATAAAATCCGTAGTATGAGGGATAAATCCCTTAGCCGTCTTTCGTGTCACTCATGCAACCCGTTCCGCCACCCAATCATGCCCTTTATAGCAATCCTCTTACAGAAAGCGTTTGGCGCAAGTTAAAGCCGTACGTTCATTGCATAGTGATCACAAAGACTCCTTGGTCTAAGGATGTCGTGACAAGCTATCGCATTTGAATATGTTCATGGCTTAATCTATGAAACACTATTCAAAGCGGGTCGTCCAATACCAATCACCTCATGATATCTATGATATGAATCCGGAATCTCACATGCTATCACCACTTATGATGGAAAGGGTAAAATAGTAATTTTACAAGTCTGCCAATTGTTCGTGAGCCTAGAGGGTCACACACATTAAGCACGATACATGACAACAATTATGGATGAAAATTGAGAACGATTCAGTAGTTTTCTGGCCTAAGGTTTTAACCAGACGGTTGAAGAAATCAATTCGAGGAAATTGAGTCGTTTTGTCTAAACCGAAATTAGAACATTGTTGTCTAATTATCTTCTCTAATTTTCACAAGTGTGGACTTTAAGTCCGTTTGAATTCACTCAAACTGAAAGATGCAAGTCTTGCCTAATGAGCGAGAAACGCATTTCAACACTTCACAAGTGTGGACTTTTTAAGTCCGTTTGAATTCACTCAAACTGAAAGATGCAAGTCTGGCCTAATGGGAAAAATGATAAAGGCACCTTTCACAGGTTTATGTGAAAGGCGAGTGACTTATTAAGTCTAATACATTCCGACGTATGTGGACCTATGAGTACCCAGGCCAGAAGAGAGTTGAACTAATACTTGACTCTGGAAACGGCCGCATTCATTTTGAATCGGGCTCCGATGAAGACAACGATAGTACACCTTGTGACAGTCATTCTGTCTCCCATTACTAAGGATGCGTGCGCCTCCGCGCAGTATTCATTAGGATGCGAGCTGAATAAGGTAATTAGTTCTATTTGGATGCGTGCGCCTCCGCATAGTAGCCAAATAAGAGCTGGACCAGAGTCACAGAAGGTACACAATATCACACTCATTACGTCTCCCATTACTATGGATGCGTGCGCCTCCGCGTAGTATTCATTGGGATGGGAGCGGGATGAGATGGTCAGTTCTATTTAGATGCGTGCGCCTTCGCGTAGTAGCCAAATAAGAAATGGACCATAGTCATATATGGTGTGGGAAACATCCTAGTATGTTTTTCCTAAAAAGATTTGGGTAGCAGAGATGCAGGCATCCAAATCAGACAAAATGTGTCTTCGTAAGGTATCCTTAAGAAACTAAGAGATACAACTTCTATATACCCAGCGAGTACAAAGTCTTTGTTGCTCGAGGAGGGGTATTTTTAGAGAAATAATTTTCCAAAATAGCTAGCGGGAGTCTCGTGCATCTCGAAGAAATTCGTGAGGATACGGAACAGCCTGAAGCAATTCAGGAGCCTGCTATGCAAGATGTAGAAGTACTGGAGCCTCATATGGTCGTAGATGAAGAATCAGTCCCTACAGAAATTCCAGATGGTCCAAGGAGGTCTGAAAAATCTCGTCATGTTCCTGACAGATATGGCTTCACAGGTACTGAAGGAAATGACTTGATGTTGGTGGATCAGGATGATCCAGAAACCTACAGACAAGCTTTGACCAGTCCAGACTCCAAAAGATGGCAGAACGCCATGAATGAGGAAATTAAGTCCATGTAAGACCACCAAGTCTAGTGCTTGGTGGATCAAACCCCTGGGATAAAACCCATCGGTTCTAAGTGGGTCTATAGGATCAAGACCGACATGGATGGAAGTCCTCAGACCAATATGGCTAGGATGGTTGTAAAAGGTTATCATCAGATTCAATAAATGGATTATGATGACACCTCTTCACCAGTAGCAATGTTGAGTTTAATCTGGATTATTTTTAGCCATAGTTATGGCAAATGGATGTCAAAACCCCTTTCTTAGCAAGAACTTAAAAGAGGATGTGGATATGACACAGCCCGAGGGTTTTGTTGATCCAGAGAATCGCGGAAAGATTTGTAAGCTGCTTAGATCCATTTATGGATTAAAGCAAGCTTCACGGAGTTGGAGCATTCGTTTTGATGAAGCTGTAAGGGAACTCGGCTTCATCAAAAACAAAAGTGAGCCTTGCGTACATAAGGTATTGACATCCCGACCTTGCCACCAAAGCTTGGTTAGGGAAGTACTTATCGATGAAGGACTTAGGTGATGCTACATTAATGTAGGCATCAGGATCTCTACAGATCATTCCAAAAGGATTTTGGGCCTGAGTCAGAACATGTTGCTAAGTCAGAACATGTACATAGGTAAAGTGTTGAGAAGATCTCAATGCTTGATTCTAAGAAAGAATACATACCCATGCGTCATGGCATTAAGCTCAGCAAGCTACAGAGTCCTAGTACTCCTGATAAGGTGAGCACGATGAGTAAGATCCCTTATGCTTCGGCTGTGGGATCCATCATGTATGCCAGGATGTGCACGAGACTGGAAGTCTCGTTTGCACTAAGCTATACCAGCAGATTCCAATCTAACCCCGGCCAATTACACTAGATTGCTGTCAAAGGTCATACCAAAATATTTGAGGAGGACCAAGGATGCATTCCTAGTGTATGGGGATATAGATAGAGATCTAGCAGTCAAAGGACAAATCGATGCTAGTTTTCAAACATATCCAGATAACTTCAAAATTCTGTCAGGATATATTTTGTGTTGAGTTGTGGCGCTTTCAGCTGGATAAGCTTTAAGCAAGCAAAAATTGCCAACTCTACAACGGAGGCTGAGTATATAGTTGCAACAAAAGCAGCTAAAGAGGTCGTATGGATTAGAAGCTTTCTAATCGGATTAGATGCAACGTCGCTAGCGTCTGATCCGATAAGCTTGTTGTGGGACAACACAGGTGTCGTAGCTATTGCTCAAGAGCCCAAATTCCACAATAGATCCAAACATATACTCAGCAAGCATCAACTCGTGAGAGTTATCACATATAGAGGTGATGCGGAGATTAAACACTATTCGACTGATGATAATATGGCCGATCCCTTGATAGAGGCTCAGTCGTAGCCTAGGCAGGAGGAACATGCAGGGTCTATGGGAGTAGATCAGAACTTAAATTACAACCAGGGGCAAGTGGGAGATTGTTAGAGTTATGCCCCAGTCCAATATAAAAGTGATCTACAGATATAATGTTTTTTCCTCTTTCCGAATAAATAAATCGGCATATATTACTAATGTGTTGTAGTAATATATCGAATGTAATTTGATCTATGTCATTATGTGTGTAACCACTAATAGTAGAACTTTAGATCAGAAAGAATTACATTTGATGAGTCCCTGATCAGCAAAGCTTCTTTATGAAGCTATCAGTATGAGACTAACACCTTATGATCACGCTCTACTGATCATGGCAAAGTGCGTGCCGGAGTTATATCATAGATACCATCAGGTCGATGATATCGGACAACCCGATTGTGAGTATGCTGCATAGATCCAGTCATGAGATACTCACATATCGTAGCTTGTCATTATATCCTAAGACCAAGGAGTCTTTGTGTACACTATGTAACGAATACCTAAGTTTGACCTAGTGTAACTTTATCTGTAAAAGGGTAACTATAACGGCTTCGATTGGCTTTGATATTTGTTGCACTAGTGAACTCGAAAGGCGTCTGAGGGATTTATCACTCATACTTTGGTATGAGAAAGATATCCGTTTAGGCCACTTGATGAGTATGACTGAAGGAATAGCACGGCCGTGCAGGTGATACCTTAGTATCAGTTTTCAGTCATCTTAGACATCAAGAAAGAATGATTGATAAATTAGGATGACCATTCTATGCCTATTGATCAATCTGGATATCGGTTTGATAAAAGGAAAGTGACATATACTATAACAGGTTAAGTCGAATAATCGATAATCACGAACATTGGATAATCATAATGTCTTGCTAGAGACCACTTATGATGGAAATAGTAAAATAGTAATTTTACCAGTCTGCCAATTGTTCGTGAGCCTAGAGGGTCACACGCATTAAGCACGATACATGACAAGAATTATGAATGAAAATTGAGAACGATTCAGTAGTTTTCTGGCTTAAGGTTTTAACCAGACGGTTGAAGAAATCAATTCGAGGAAATTGACCCGTTTTGAAATTCAATGTTAGAGTTATGCCCCAGTCCAATATAAAAGTGATCTACATACGTAATGTTTTATTATCTTTCCGAATAAATAAATCGGCATATATTACTAATGTGTTGTAGTAATATATCGAATGTAATTTGATCTATGTCATTATGTGTGTAACCACTAATAGTAGATCTATAGATCAGAAAGAATTACATTTGATGAGTCCTTGATCAGCTAAGCTTCTTTCTGAAGCGATCAGCATGAGACTAACTCCTTGTGATCACGCTCTACTGATCATGGCAAAGTATGTGCGGGAGTTATATCATAGATATCATCAGGTCGATGATATCGGACAACCCGATTGTGAGTATGCTGCATAGATCTAGTCATGAGATACTCACATATCGTTACTTGTCATTATATCCTAAGACCAAGGAGTCCTTGTGTACACTATGTAACGAATACCTAAGTTTGACCTAGTCTAACGTTATCTGTAAAAGGGTAGCTATAACGACTTCGATTGGCTTTGGGATTTATTGCACTAGTGAACTCGAAAGGCGTCTGAGGGATTTATCACTCATACTTCGGTATGAGAAAGATATCCGTTTAGGCCACTTGATGAGTATGATTGAAGAAAGAGCATGGCCATGCAGGTGATACCTTAGTATCAGTTTTCAGTCATCTCAGATATCAAGAAACAGTGATTGATAAATTAGGATGACCATTCTATGCCTATTGATCAATCTGGATATCGGTTTGATAAAAGGACAGTGACATGTACGATAACAGGTTAAGTCGAATAATCGATAATCACGAATATTGGGTAATCATAATGTCTTGCTAGAGGGCACTTATGATGGAAAGGGTAAAATGGTAATTTTACCAGTCTGCCAATTATTCGTGAGCCTAGAGGGTCACACGCATTAAGCACGATACATGACAACAATTATGGATGAGAATTGAGAACAATTCAGTAGTTTTATGGCCTAAGGTTTTAACCAGACGGTTGAAGAAATCAATTCGAGGAAATTGAGCCGTTTTGTCTAAACCGAAATTAGAACTCAAGTTAATGGGTTTAATTTGGGTTTTAGTTATACGGGCATAAAGCCCATTTAGGGATTGAAGATAAGAGAGGAAACAAATGCAAATAAGAAAGAATAAAGGGATAGATAATGCAATTTTAATTTTGAAGTTCAATTTAATTTGAAATTAATATCACATAATATCTATTCATTTTATCCTTGATTTTTTAAGCAACCTCTCCCTTCATTCTCTCCCTCTAATGGCTGAAACCTCTCCCTCTCTCTTTCTCCATTGTTGGTCTTGTTTTCTCTCAAAATTTCTAGCAAAATGCTGAGTGAAAAATCATTTCGGTTGTGGTGCTTGTGTGGACTTGATAGAGAGAACACTACACTTGTGTTTTTGTCGATTACAAGAGGTAAATATCAGATTTATAATTATGTTTATGACATGTTCAAATTGCATTAAGATCTTAGCTTTTTTACGATCACCACGGTTACATAAAGTCCGCTGCATGATATTCATCGTTTGGAACCCGTGGTGATCTCTTTCAGTGGTATCAGAGCCATGGTTATTATGTTTATTTGTATATGTTTAAATCTGATATTTTTTTATGTTTATATGTGTTCTTCATCATTAGCATGCGTGTAAATCGAAAAAAAAATTCAGATTTGATTGATTTTGGAAATTGGAAAATTAATTAATTATTTTTTGGGGTTTTTTCGGGTTAGCCATGGCTTAGCCATGGCCGACCAGGTCGAGTCCCTTGGTGGACCATGGAATGCCCTAGGGCAGACCATGGTCAGCACCATGGGCCGACGAGGGTCGTCTACGGGCGACCATGGCAGCCCTCGCGGGCGACCATGGCAGCCCGTGAGGGCCACCATGGTTGCCTCGCGGGCGACCAGGGTCTGCCCTAGGGGCGACCATGGCTACCCTCACGGGCGACCAGGGTCTGCCCTAGGGGCGACCATGGCTACCCTCACGGGCTACCATGGTCGTTCCCGTGGCCGACCACAGTCAGCCCCGCGGGCGACCTCGGCAGCCCTCATCGGCCACCGTGGTTGCCTCCGCGGGCGACCTTCAGTTGAGCCGGTTCGGCTCGACCAGATTCGAGCTGAACCGGTTGGCCGGCGAGGATATTTGGAAACCCTAAAAATTTAATTTTCAGATTTGGTTCGGTTTCGATAAACCAGCGAGAACCGGTCTAAAATTTAATTAATCGATTAAACCGTCCGATTTCGGTAAACAGGAATTTTTCCACACTTAAGAAAGATAAAATTTGGAAAAATTATTTTTTTGATCAGCATGTTGATTGATAACATGATATTTTCCAACCTGCGTGTTGCTTAATTTTTGGTTGTAGTAAATACGGCCTGCGTGTCGTGATTTGTATTTTATTAAATTTATTTTAATATGTAATCACGAAGACCGAGACAAGAATCAAGTCAAGAGGGAGACTCGGATTGGAGGAGGCTCCAGGCCAGTGGGAGTTCAAAAGAATGGAGCAAGTTTGGATCTTGAAGACCATGTCTTTAGGATCGGTTTTTCTAGATTCTTAGGAACTTAAGATGAGCTTAGCTATGCATATTTTATCGTTACATTTGTATGTTTGAATGTATAAATGTATGATAGTTTAAATATACAAGTTTATGTATGATTTACTATCATCTTTGCATGGATTTGCAATTGATTATTTCAGATTAAGATTGTATCGATATACAATCAGACTTTTATAATTCACTTAAACGCAAATAATTACAACTCAAGCGTGATACCATTCAAGTTTGGGCACTCAAAAGGGCTTTGACCCTATGGATGTCGGTACGCCTCCGCGTAACATTCATAGAGAAAAAGTCTGGATGAGATGGGTAGTTCTGTGTGGGTGCGTGCGCCTCCGCGTAGTAGTCACATTAGTTCTATCCATAGTTCAAGCTTGGTAGACTTGTCTACGATTGTCAGCTAGGGCTGACCTAGGGTATCAGTATAGGGTATGCCGTGTACTTTTAGTACAGACCCTAGCCAGGAATTACATGGTTTTATAAATGGATGTATTCCTACCTTGATGCTCTCAATTGGAGCAGTGAGCCTCCGTTCACTTCAATTGAGGGTATGATAGGATCTTGGTTCAGATTCTAATGTTAGAATCAGACAAGTGTTTTGTAACTTAATCTCTAACTTGAATTTTAATTAATTTTACCATGTAGAACTAAAAGGCAAACACAACAGAAAGGAGTAATAGCGCACTGAGAGTCCAGATTGAGGACAGACTCAAGGGCGTGAATTACTCAGATTGGAATAGAAACTTGAGGCTTGTACTCAAGCATGAACGCAAGCAGTATATTGTTACCAAGGAACCTTCTACTGAGCCACCGCTAAACGCCACTAGGGCACTAAGGATACTTATCAAAGTTCCTTAGTAACCAAATCGACGTGTCATGCATTATGGTGGGGAGTAGGATGCCAGAGTTGCAGAAGCAGTTCAGGAACGTTTCAGATGACTCTCATACCTGTAAGGCAGAGGTCAAGGAAATGTTCAAGGGGAAAGCTCGTGTCGAAAGATATGATACTTTCAGAGAACTTAACTTCTGCAAGCTTAAGGCTGAAGCCATGTTAGTCCCCATGTCAAGAAGATAAAATGTCTTCAGGAATATCTAACCATACTCGGTTTTGATGATTAGGTGGAAATGGCTGTGAATTTTATGTTGCAGTCACTTCCAGATACGTATAGTGATTTCATAGTAAATTACAATATGCATGACATGGACAAGTCCTTAACAGAGCTTCATGGGATGCTTGTGACCGTTGAAAAGAACCTCAAGGGCAAGACCAAGGAGGTCCTTATGGTCAACAAGAAGGTCAGCTTCAAGAAAGCTGATTGGGTAAGGGTAAGGCTCCTGGGCACCTTGCAGGGCTGATCAGACACCCCAATGGTCCAAAGGTTCAAGCAGCTCCCAAAACTGCTGTGAATTCTAAGGACAAATTGGAGGAGATCTGCTATCACTGCAATGAGCCAGGACACGAGAATAAGGGATTGTAAGCAATACAAGGATCATGTGAAGAAGAGTGGGTATCCACGTCTTCAAGATCAGATATTTACGTTGTTAAGCTTAATCGCTATAACATAAATAAGAAAAAGGCTTAAATCTAATGATTTAAACCAAGTTATAATACGGCATTGTAATTTAAGGCACATAGGCGAGAAATGCATTTCAACACTTCACAAGTGTGGACTTTAAGTCCGTTTGAATTCACTCAAACTGAAAGATGCAAGTCTTGCCTAATGAGCGAAAAACGCATTTCAACACTTCACAAGTGTGGACTTTAAGTCCGTTTGAATTCACTCAAACTGAAAGATTCAAGTCTTGCCTAATGAGCGAGAAACGCATTTCAACACTTCACAAGTGTGGACTTTTTATGTCCGTTTGAATTCACTCAAACTGAAAGATACAAGTCTCGCCTAATGGGCAAAATGACGAAGGCACCTTTCACAGGTTTATGTGAAAGGCGAGTGACTTATTAAGTCTAATACATTCCGACGTATGTAGACCTATGAGTACTCAGGCCAGAACAGAGTTGAACTAATACTTGACTCTGGAAACGGCCGCATTCATTTTGAATCGGGCTCTGATGAAGACAACAATAGTACACCTTGTGACAGTCATTCTGTCTCCCATTACTGTGGATGCGTGCGCCTCCGCGTAGTATTCATTAGGATGCGAGCTGAATAAGGTAATCAGTTCTATTTGGATGCGTGCGCCTCCGCGTAGTAGCCATATAAGAGCTGGACCAGAGTCACAGAAGGTACACCATATGACACTTATTACGTCTCCCGTTACTGTGGATGCGTCGCCTCCGCGTAGTATTCATTGGGATGGGAGCGGGATGAGATGGTGAGTTCTATTTGGATGCGTGCGCCTTCGCGTAGTAGCCAAATAAGAAATGGACTATAGTCATATATGGTGTGGGAAACATCCTAGTATGTTTTTCCTAAAAGATTTGGGTAGCAGAGATGCATGCATCCAAATCAGACAAATGTGTCTTCGTAAGGTATCCTTAAGAAACTAAGAGATACAACTTCTACATACCCAGCGAGTACAGAGTCTTTGTTGCTCGAGGAGGGGTATTTTGGAGAAATATTTTATTTCCATAATAACTAGTGGGAGTCTCGTGCATCTCGAAGAAATTCGAGAGGATACGGAACAACCTGAAGCAATTCAGGAGCCTGCTATGCAAGGTGTAGAAGGAATGGAGCCTCAGATGGTCGCCGATGAAGAATCAATCCCTACAGAAATTCCAAATGGTCTAAGGAGGTATGAAAGATCTCGTCATGTTCCAGACAGATATGGCTTCACAGCCACTGAGGGAAATGACGTGATGTTGGTGGATCAGGAGGATCCAGAAACCTGCAGACAAGCTTTAACCAGTCCAGACTCCGAAAAATGGTAGAATGCCATGAGTGAGGAAATGAAATCCATGTATGAAAACCAAGTCGGGTGCTTGGTGGATCAAACCTCTGGGATAAAACCCATCGGTTCTGAGTGGGTATATAGGATCAAGACCGACATGGATGGAAGTCCTCAGACCAATATGGCTAGGATTGTTGTAAAAGGTTATCGTCAAATTCAATACATGGATTATAATGACATCTTTTCACCAATAGCAATGGTCAGATTGATCCGGATTATTCTTAGCCATAACTATGGCAGATGAATTTCAAAACCCCTTCCTTAGCAGGAACTTCCTAGATGGCGTGTATATCACACGACCTGTGGGTTTTGTAGATCCAAAGAATCCCGGAAAGATTTGTAAGCTGCTTAGATCCATTTAAGGATTAAAGCAATCTTCACAGAGTTGGAACATTCGTTTTGATGAAACTGTAAGGGAACTCGGCTTCATCAAAAACAAAACTGAGCCTTGCGTACATAAGAGAGCGAGTGGGAGTAATATTGTATTCTTGATATTTATTCATCGGTAATGACATCCCGACCTTGCCACCAAAGCTTGGTTAGGGAAGTACTTATCAATGAAGGACTTAGGTGATGCTACATTTAATGTAGGCATCAGGATCTCTACAGATCATTCCAAAAGGATTTTGGGCCTAAGTCCGAACTTGTACATAGGTAAAGTGTTTAGAAGATCTCAATGCTTGATTTTAAGAAAGGATACATACCCATGTGTCATGGCATTAAGCTCAGGAAGCTACAGAGGCCTAGTACTCCTGATAAGTTGAGCAGGATGAGTAAGATCCCTTATGCTTCGGCTGTGGGATCCATCATGTATGCCAGGATGTGCACGAGACTGGAAGTCTCGTTTGCACTAAGTTGTACCAGCAGATTCCAATCTAACCCCGACCAATTACACTTGATTGCTGTCAAATGCCATCCTCAAATATTTTAGGAGGATCGAGGATACATTTTGGTGTATGGGGATGAAGATAGAGAACTAGCAGTCAAAGGACGAGTCGATGCTAGTTTTGAGACATATCCAGATGACTTTAAGTGGTGGCGCTTTCAGCTGGATAAGCTTTAAGCAAGCCAAAATTGCCAGCTCTACAATGAAAGGTGACTATATAGCTGCAACAAAAGCAGCTAAAGAGGCCGTATGGATTAGAAGCTTTCTAATCGAATTAGATGCAACGCCGCGAGCGTCTGATCCGATAAGCTTGTTGTGGGACAACACAGGTGCCGTAGCTATTGCTCAAAAGCCCAGATTCCACAACAGATCCAAACATATACTCAGCAGGAATCACCTCCTGAGAGTTATCACATATAGAGGTGATATGGAGATTAAACACTATTCAACTGATGATAATATGGCCGATCCCTTGACTGAGGCTCAGCCGTAGCCTAGGCATGAGGAACATGCAGGGTCTATGGGAGTAGATTAGAACTTAAAATTGGAACCAGGGGCAAGTGGGAGATTGTTAGAGTTATGCCCCAGTCCAATATAAAAGTGATCTACATACGTAATGTTTTATCATCTTTCCGAATAAATAAATCGGCATATATTACTAATGTGTTGTAGTAATATATCGAATGTAATTTGATCTATGTCATTATGTGTGTAACCACTAATAGTAGATCTATAGATCAGAAAGAATTACATTTGATGATTCCCTGATCAGCTAAGCTTCTTTCTGAAGCGATCAGTATGAGACTAACTCCTTGTGATCACGCTCTACTGATCATGGCAAAGTATGTGCCGGAGTTATATCATAGATATCATCAGGTCGATGATATCGGACAACCCGATTGTGAGTATGCTGCATAGATCCAGTCATGAGATACTCACATATCGTTAATTGTCATTATATCCTAAGGCCAAGGAGTCCTTGTGTACACTATATAACGAATACCTAAGTTTGACCTAGTCTAATGTTATCTGTAAAAGGGTAGCTATAACGGCTTCGATTGGCTTTGGGATTTATTGCACTAGTGAACTCGAAAGGCGTCTGAGGGATTTATCACTCATACTTCGGTATGAGAAAGATATCCGTTTAGGCCACTTGATGAGTATGACTGAAGAAAGAGCATGGCCATGCAGGTGATACCTTAGTATCAGTTTTCAGTCATCTCAGATATCAAGAAACAGTGATTGATAAATTAGGATGACCATACTATGCCTATTGATCAATCTGGATATCGGTTTGATAAAAGGATAGTAACATGTACGATAACAGGTTAAGTCGAATAATCGATAATCACGAATATTGGATAATCATAATGTCTTGCTAGAGGCCACTTATGATGGAAAGGGTAAAATGGTAATTTTACCAGTCTGCCAATTATTCGTGAGCCTAATGGGTCACACGCATTAAGCACGATACATGACAACAATTATGGATGAGAATTGAGAACAATTCAGTAGTTTTCTGGTCTAAGGTTTTAACCAGACGGTTGAAGAAATCAATTCGAGGAAATTGAGCCGTTTTGTCTAAACCGAAATTAGAACTCAAGTTAATGGGTTTAATTTGGGTTTTAGTTATACGGGCTTAAAGCCCATTTAGGGATTTAAGATAAGAGAGGGAACAAATGCAAATAAGAAAGAATAAAGGGATAGATAATGCAATTTTAATTTTGAAATTCAATTTAATTTCAAATTAAAATCACATAATATCTATTCATTTTATCCTTGATTTTTTTAGCAACCTCTCCCTTCATTCTCTCCCTCTCTCTTTCTCCATTGTTGCTCTTGTTTTCTCTCAAAATTTCTAGCAAAATGTTGAGTGAAAAATCATTTCGGTTGTGGTGCTTGTGTGGACTTGATAGAGAGAACACTACACTTGTTTTTTTGTCGATTACAAGAGGTAAATATCAGATTTAAAATTATGTTTATAACATGTTCAAATGGCATTAAGATCTTAGCTTTTTACGATCACCACGGTTACATAAAGTCCGTTACATGATATTCATCGTTTGGAACCCGTGGTGATCTCTTTCATTAAAATCACATAATATCTTCCATTATCTTCTCTAATTTTCAGCAACTAATCCTATCACTCTCTCCCCCTCATTGCTGAATTCTCTCTACCCTCTCATCCTCCATTGTTGTCAAGCTTCT